>JASCZI010181317.1:91156-132688 GCA_036250425.1 Stylosanthes scabra | reverse complement strand
TAGAAAATTTAATAATTATAAGTCACGTTAAAGTAAAAAAAGACATGAAAAAGACCGATTAATTTTCTTATCAAGATAATAAGACATGGTTAAACCCTAAATTACCTTTTTGTCGATATTTGTGCAATAAATAGTTCTTGAGCACATCTCCCTTTCATCTTCAGACTGAGAGTATAAAACCGTAACAAATCCAATACAAAAAGCGAGAGATTGTTAGCTTACTCTTGTGTCGATCAGCTTCACGTGATTCTCAATATCTTTAATAGCTTTTGTTAGTCATTTCAACAAAAACCTTACCCTGGGCAAATATGACGGATTAACTGGTGCAATGGCAGTTTTAGATGGCAGCACTCTCACTGGGTAATAACCAAGCATGGTGCCAGACAAGTTCAGAGCAGCTCTTGCACCATCTGTGGGTATAACACAGTAAGTACAGTGAAATGTCCATATTTGCAACATATGAAGCAAACATATTTATCAATTACGTCTTACCTTCATCCGTGAACTCAATGAAGGCAAAACGAAGAACAGAATTTGGATCCCCGCATACTCGGCAATCAACGACCTTCACACAATGAAAAAACAGTTATTTCAATAACATGATCCTCCATTATGCAAATGGAAAAGCACAATATTATACAAAACAAAACATTTACCTGGCCACAGTTAAGAAAGAGAGCTGCCAGCTGCTCTTCAGTGACCTAATTACAAACAACGGATAAAACAAAGCCATAATTATAAAACAACCACCCTTGCAAGTTAAAACAATAGAATCGAAAAGCCAAATAGAGCTCTTATCTTACCTGTTGATCGATATCGGAGACATAAACAGTCCTCCTAATCATCTCTTCCCTTCTCTCCATTTCTATTTTATGATTTGCTCTTTGCTTCCCCCGATTGTTGTAGCCATTCTTTCTCTGCAACACATTAGTACCTTAATAAACCATAGTGAAACCTCTATGCTAGAACCACAGTTTTCATAACAGTACTCTAAAGAAATATCACAACACAATCAAAATTCTATTCATACCCTTCTATTAGGTTGGCCATTAGCATTGCCGAAATTAGCAGGCAGTAGCAAGTTGTTAGGGAAACCGAACCCACCAGGCAAGTACCCATGATTCTTTGCAAGTGAAGAGGGCACAAACTCCTCAGCCATAGGGTTCAACTTGGACAAGAGCTCCGCCAAATCCCTCATTTCGCGTTTGAAGCTCTCGCCGCCATCCTCCCCTCCATTCCTCACTCCATTACCCATCTGATGGCCCACCCTAAACCCCCCACCACCGTTTGTTTCCAAACCAGTTTGCATCTGACCACCAATTTGGGGATTATGATTGCCATTAGGGACTGAGACAATGGTTGGAACGCCATCAACACCGTTGAGATTCTGATCGGCCTCTACACCGTTTCCAACAGAACCATTTCGGGGTTTCGGTTTCTCCACTTCTTCGTTTGGAGCATTTGAGTCAGATGACACTACACTTTTCTCCAAATCTTCACTCGAACCACCGAATTTCGCACCCGCATCCTCAGCAACAGCCATAATCCAAAAACAGAACAACAAAAAAGTGGGACGCGAAAAATAAAAAGGTTTTATCTTTTTTATTTATTCTTTATTCTTTATTCTCCCCTTTCAGGTCTTCAATTTCGTTTTTTCTTTCTCTGAAACGAAAACATGAAGGAAAAAAGAAAAATGATCACATGAGAATTCTCACGATATTTAGCTAAAATAATACCAAAAATTTAAGAAAGTTAACAAATTTTAAATCAGAAAAAAAAAGAGAGAAGAAAAACAGCATTAGGTACAAAAAAGACAAGGGATACCTGGGTTTTGTTCTAGAAGATTCCCAGTTATATTAAGATCAAGCTGATCCTGAAGATCGTCAAGTACATAAAATAAAATAAAAAGTGTGAAAAATAATAACAAAAGTGAAAAAAAATAAATAAATGTTATATTTACTGAAGAGAAAAAAAGGTTGTGTGTGCGTGTGTGAGTGAGAAAGAGAGAGAGAGAGAGAGTGTGTGTGAATTGAAGAGAGAATGGTGAAATGTAGAAGACGAGGTTTATCTTACAGTGATGCTTAATACTGAGAAATGGTGGAAGATGATTATTCGAGAGTGATAAAAATGAAAAATAAAAAGGGGTATTCAGTATTCTTCTTCGGATCGTCCGTTTTCGCTGCACTGACTTTTTGGACCGTGTTGCTGAGAACGACTACGTTTGATGATGAATGATGAATGATGCACATATCAATGCATATGTGTATGTGGTATGTGAAAAAAGAAAAGAGTTATTATGGACCTCAGTATTTTATTCCTTTTAATTTTTTTCATTTTATTTTATTTTATAACTTCATAATGCCCATTTACACATGTCATCGTATATTTTAAATGCGTTATACATGTGTAGGGCCATATGCATGGTAATAACGGAATAATATATATATTTCAAGAAGAAAAAAAGCAACGTGATGATAACAACTTAATATTAAATCAATCTAAAATATCTATCAATCAAATTAAATATAACGATTATATACATTAAAAGTTTAATGTATTTGGATTATAATTTATTTTTATTTCTAATAACTATTTTCTTTTTGACATTCTAATAACTATATTAATTCCATTTGTTAAAATTATCAACTAAGAAATATTAAAATTAAAATTAATTTTTTTATTATATTATTAAAAAGAAATATAAAATTTTAATAGTAATAATTTTGTTCTAAGATATTTTACGAATGTGGAAAAAGGGATTGGATTTGGAACAAAGGTGATCTAAAAGCTTTTATAATATATAGGAATGGTAATTCGGAATGCCTGGAAAAAACTCTTGAGTCAAAATCAATAAACGCATAGGGTTTATTGGACCTTTGGACCAATCTCCAAAAGAATAAAGTCAATAAACGCAAGGCGGGCAGGATGGGGTGGGTTGGGTTGGAGAGGAGGCAGGAGATGCCTTTTTGTTCTCTTCCCTAGAACTCTAAACTTCTCTCTATCCCTACTTTCATCCTGTCATGGGGGAATATTCACTTCGTCCTCATTTCTTTTTTTTTTATCAAAGGTAGTTGTATTTCATTTTACTGAATACAAAAAATGAATACATATGAGTTGGGTCTAACTTGGACAACCAAAAGCAAGAGAGAGTGAGATCTCCACAGAATTAAAGAAAAATGTAAATATCAAATAAACTTAGAGAAAAATATACTAAAATAAACAAAGAAATGTGATATCTTTGAAACTCAAGGTTGATCACAACGGAGTCAAAAAATTATTTGAAGAAGATGTGGCTTCGAAGATATGTTGGCGCCCTGGAAGACAATCGTGGATATTTTTTCCGTAGACCATAGTACCCGTAAGATTATACAGAAACCACAAGATCTCAATTTAAATTTCACCATTCGAGATTGATTGTTGGTTTCACAGATAAAACTATTTTCGGGAGATTAGGATATACAGATCCTTTCAGTTCATGGAAGGTTAGGGGTCTCTCCAAATCCTAACAATTCCTGCAAAATACTCTTATGTATAGAGCATTGCAGAAAAATCATTAGGTTGGCTCCAAATTATTTTGAAATCAGCCTCCATTGTCCGAGATCCAACAAATTAATCGGCAAAAAGTCTTCTAGTAAGCCTATTCAACGCAAATCTTCACTCCTTCTCTAATATCTTTTGAGTACTCCAAATGAACAAGAGAAAATTCTAACAAAACACCAGAAAAAACCTATTAGAGCACAAGAGAAAACCTAATAGGGCACAAAAAAAAACTCTAACAGAACACTAGAGCACAAGAGAAAATCCTAATAGGGCACAAGAGAAAACTCTAGCAGAACAATAGAGCACAAGAAAAAACCCTAATAGGGCACAAGAGAAAACTCTAGCAGAACACTAGAGTACAAAAGAAAATCCTAATACCTTCGTCCTCATTCCTTGTCATCCTCACCGTCCTCGTTCTTTATTCTCTGTTTACCCTTGATTATGAAAATTTTAATAAAGAAAGATTTAAAAAAATAAAAAATAAATAAAAAATTACATCGAAAAATAGGCCAATCAAAGCGCACAAGGAAATAAGAGAAATTAGGAAAAGAAAAAAAGAATGCAAGGAAAGGAAGAGAATAGTGAAAGAGAAGCAAAAAACAAGTGAGACTGGCAAGCAGGAGCGACGAACAACAAGAAGTGTAGCGACACTGGTGGTGTAACGAGTTGGAGGCATGAACAAAAATACTGCTAACGGAAGCTAAGAGAGCGGCGATGATAAACCAAAACTAGGGAGTAACAACTGGCAAAGTAAAAAGTAGATGATCGTGGCAACAGAACGGAGAACGGGCGAGCGACACTAGCAGAGCAGTGAGCATAGAGAGTGGCACTTCTTAGCAAGGAGAGTGGCGTTGTGGCCTTGTGGGGCAGTATCCCCATGTCTTGGGAAATTTTGCCAACCCTAGATAAAGTAAGAATTACTCGGATTAGAAAGTTTTAATCATCATAGAGGAATTTTCTAGTAGCTGGTTGTGCAACAGTTATTATTCTTGGTGTTATTGTCGTTTTTGTACTGAGTTTAAGTACTGCTTGTAGCGTTATCCTTTTGTAAGTGGGGAGCTCTTGATGTGCTCCCATGTCTGGTTGCTTAATAGGTTTGAGGAGTCGAGTTGGGACCAAATTTAGGGGGCACAACCTACCTGGCTCTTGGATCTAGATCGAACAAATTGTTGCTTTGGGCAAATGTTGGACCTTCTTTTTGCTATAATCCTTCAGATGATAACATAGGCTCCAAGTAATGGTCTTGTGGAGCCTTAAGCCATTAGTTCTTGGACCCAATTAGGAACAACGCTATCATCCGAGCATTAAGTGTATTCTTGGGGCTTGAGTAGGTCAGTCTTGCTTTATAGATAAAGGATGAGAACATTGCCTGAGGCTGATGTGTTTTCGACGTGACATTTGCTTGGGTAGGCAATAAGGTCGATTGGTTTCTAATAGAAAGCAAATGATAAACACATATTTGATTATTAAATATATGTTATAATTAGGGGATTTATCAACCAAAAATCATACAATTGTTTGTGAATATCCACGTTTGTGATACCTTGCTCGTATAAGCGTTGATTGATAAATGCATGCTTAATTAGCCATAAATTAATAAGAATTTGATAAACTCTAGTCCCATTCGATGCCTTGATTAGTTTGTTAGTGTATTTCAGGCTTTTAGAGATTGAGAAATGATTGGGAAAGGATAAGGAAGGCATTAGGAGTAAAGGATTCATGAAGAAAAGCCTAAAAGAAGAAATATGGCACTCGTCTATCAGATCAACGGATTATAAAGGAAATATTAAATATACGCAATACTAAGGCCTGTGCGACCGCACAAATGCCACGTGCGTCCGCACGTGTCCCTGGGAGCATCAAGGGTTAGCCTATGTTCAACTTATGCGTCTGCATGGCTTTTACGTGCGTCCGCACGTATACATGGAGAAGAAATAATTTGACTTTTTTGTTGAGCTGTGTGTTCGCACAAGTACCCCATGCGGCAGCAAGAATACGTCTGGCAGCAAAAATAAATGAAGGCTAAAAGTGAAATTTCACAAGTTTGGCCCAAGCCCAAGCCTCTTTGAAGACCCAATTGGAGATATATGATTAGGGATAGCTGAAACACAAGACATAAGCTCACACATTAGGATTTTTTATAGTTTTGTTAGATTTTGGGAGTTTTTGGAGATATCACTTTTTTCTCCCATTTTTCTCTCATTATTCTTAAGTGTTTTTATTTTTCCCCTTTCATTCCAGCCACACTAACCATATCATCTACTTAATTTCAATACTTTGATGTTTGTTTTATTATATTCTTGATTAATACAATTGTTACTAGTTTATTTCATCAATTTCTCAATATTAGCTTTCTTGTTCATATGCTTTATTTTCTTCTTGCTGGAAATTATTTTGATGCATGTTCTATTGATGATCTATGGTTTGATTATGTTTATTTGATGTTTATATTGTTGATTTAGACTCCTGATTTTCTTGAATTGTCAATTTCTCTTGTTATTCATCATGTCTCTTTATTATGCCCGCCAAGTGTTTGATGTTTTGCTTCTTATGATTATGGAGTAGTGTTCTTGTATCTTGGTCATGGATTGAAGTGTGGATGATCTTAGCTACTAATCCCTAAGGAATCAAATGGAGTAAAGATGTGATTAATATTTTTCCGTTGACGCTGGACTTTTGCTAGTGATGAGTAGGCCTTAATGAGGTGAACTAGATGGGTTATTCGAGTTCACTAACACATTGGCCTTTCGCAATAGTAAGTGCCCTAAGACTTAGGGATCGAGATTAATGCCCCATCCCACTCAACCATTAAATAGAGTGGGTTTAATTATTTATGTGACAACCATTCATAATTGGGATTAGTGGTGATCATAGGGACACATAATACTTGATAGAACCGTTTCGACGTCACAAACAAGGTAGATTTGGGGTTCTTCCGCGTTCGTGAGAACGAGGGGGAAAGATCGTCGTAGCGACCCAAACCAATTTAGTTGTGAAACCGAAATGTTTCCGTCAAAAAAAGATGTGTCACAAGAGCTTGCAACCAATATTCAAAATAACTGAGTACGAGACTCGGGTCATTCTCCCTAGGAGTTGAATCGTGGTTCAATCTTGGTTGTGAAGAGATTTGGGGTTGCAAAAAGTGTGTGTGAGTTGAGAAAAGTGACAAAAACGAGAGGTTGATTGATGGGCAAGAAATAAAAGTGCTTGGTTTTGAGTTGAGGTATTGTGTCCTATGAACACCACTAATCCCAATTATAGATGGTTGTCACGTAAGCCACGAAATCACACTCTGTCAAGAGGTCGAGTGGGCGGAATTAACTCCATCCCGTAAGTCCTAGGCAACTCATCTATTGCGAAGGTCCTAGGTCCTTGAAACTCGAATAATCCATCAAGTTCACCTCATTAAGGACTCAATCATCACTAGCAAAAGCCTAGCGTCAACGAAACAGTTTTAACCCGGGGATTGACCCATCTTTGTTCTTAGGGATTAGTGGCTAAGATCATCCACACCTCAACCCATGACCAAAGCACAAGAACACTACTCCATAATTATAAGAAACAAAACACCAAACACTTGGTGGGCATAAAATAAAGTCATGATTATAGCTATGAAATTAAACAAACAAGATAATCAAGAGAGTAGAAAAGCAAGAGAATCAACAACTACAACTACTAGAAGCATAAAAGAGCAAAGAACATAAAATAAACAAAGCTAGAAAATAAACTTGAGCACCAAGTAAATAGAAGAAATAAGCAAATAGATGAAGAAACTAAAAATTCATTAACTAAAGAGAGAAATATCCACAAGTCAAACACAAAACAAGTAACAAAATAAGAGTTTGGATGGTGATGGTGGTCCTAGAAGATGATGAACAAAAGAAATAAACTAAGAGAAAATTGGAGAAATGGAATTCTTTCCAAAAACTACAAAAACTAGAGAATGATCCTAATGATGGAGTATGCTTGCGTCTTCAGCTGTTCTCCCTCTTAAATGGTCGAATGGGGCTTGAGAAAGGGCTGGGGTTTGGCCCGAAAAAGTGGAATTCCCATTTTAGCCTTCATTTAATTTGTTCCTAACGCTATGGCGCGGACGCACCATCTAGGGCGCGCTAGCGCGCGATCGATGCTGACTTCCTTGTTAAGCAAAGGGGTTGGCGCGGTCGCGCGATCTGGAGCGTGCGGGCGCACGGTCGACGCTGACTTCCTTGTTAAGTCAGCTGACCGGCGCGGACTTGGAGTACAGCGTGCGGCCGCACGGTCAGGGCAGAATGTCTCATTTGGCTTCATTCCTTCTCTCTTTACTTCCCATGTTCTTTCCTAGCTTTCCTTGGGCTCTTCTCCATCCTTTTGGTTCTGAAATTCACTAACAAACATATCAATGCACCAAGTGGGAAAAGATTAGTCAATTATGTGCACTTTGGAGGCTATATTAACCAAAGTTCTGAAAATCGGACCGGTCATTGAACCGCTCAAGCTACCGGTTAAATGTTTTATAGGTTTAACCGGTTCGACCAGAGGTTCAACTGTTTTTAATAAAATAATATATAAAATAAAAATAAAAAATATAATTATATAATATCTAAATCTTATAAATCTTAAGACACCAAAAAAAAAACTTATAAATCTTAAATAAGTATCACACAAGAGTTAGATAAAAATCCAAATATTAATTTTTATATATATACAAAATTTATGATACTATATATTTTTTATTATAGAATAATAAAAGATGACTAAAAATAAATAATTAGTATAATTATATATTAATTTGTGATTTTTATTTGAATAACTAGTGAATTCTTCAATAATTTTATATTTTTAATATGTATTTTTAATTTTAATTAGATATATCATATTATTATTTTAAAAATAAATATGATTTATTATATAAAAACAAAAAAAAAAATAAAAAGTAAGACATACATGTGTCATAGAAACAAAAAATTTAAAAAATAGAGAGAGAAAAAAAACAAAAAGACAAGCCTTTTTTTTTGGACATCTGTTGGCTATAGCCAACTTATATACACACACTACTCACACACCCATTTTTCTTTCATTTGGCACTCAGAGGGGATCGATCCCCTGTCTTCATTGTGCAGCACCTTTGGGGAGTAAACTCCACCACTTGGACCACTGCCCTGGCTGCAAGCCTTTTTATTTTTTGATAATCAAGCCCTTTGTTTGTTTGTTTTTTTTTTTATACTGCATTATGGAAGTGGAAGTGAGGGGAAACCCATTAAATAAAAAACAAGAAAAAAATCATATTGGGCCAACAATTTTAACCCAAACGCATTAAACATGAACCCTAATAATAAATTCCCTCCCTGTACACTACACCACTCAGCCACCCTTCCTATCCTAACTTACACAACACACACCCAAAAAAAAAAGAAGAAAGAAGAGAGAGGAAAAATAAAAGAAAGTACACCACTCAGCCACCCTTCCTATCCTAACTTACACAACACACACCCAAAAAAAAAAGAAGAAAGAAGAGAGAGGAAAAATAAAAGAAAGAAACAGGCATGGAAGAAAAGAAAGAGGAGAAGGAAGGAATGGAAAGCGGTGGTGCGACTACCCTCGCAGCCGCCATTCTTCGCCGCCACTGCCATACTTCCGTATTGGAAAGAGAGAAAAATACAGTGAGAAAGAGGAAGGGGGTGTCGCTGTCGTCGCCGTGCATTGGTTCTCGTCTAGCTCCGTCATCGTCAGCCATGGCCGTGTATTTCTTCTCTATTTTTTGTTATTTTTTTTTAGAAATCAAAATAAGAAAACCGGCCGGGTCCCGGTTCGGTCTGATCGGACGGTTTGCGGCCGGTTCGACGATTCAAGGACGGTTTATTAATAGACGGTTTTGGGAGGTAAACCGAACCGTTTATCTCAATGGTTCACGGTTCAACCGGTTCGACCGCCCGGTCCGAACCGATTTTCAGAACTATGATATCAACATATAATTATTTATTAGCACAATTTTAGCAAGAGATAGAAAATATGGTCATTCACCAGTAATTATGTGAAAAAGTATTAATGAGGGTATCTATTTTAGCATGATTTTCATCGTCAAAAACCTCATCATCAATACTTTAATCCAAGACCAAACACCTATTATTTTTTACAGTGCAAGTTATCTCAGTTTTGTTCTAGTTCGTAACTCTTAACCATTGCAACCCCAAATATTTCACAACCAAACGCTAGTGTCGATTTTCAATTCATAGGGAGAACGACCCGAGTGTAATAATCTTGGTAATTTTAAGTTGCATCCTATAACACTTTTTTCAAAATCTCGATACACTTTTTGACTTACCGGTTGGGACTATACTCACGATGGGATTTTCATTAATTTGGAATTCTTAACCAGTCTAAGGAGAACGGTATTACTAAACTCTTGGAATAGGTCACAACTTCGGATATTAATCATAAGTATAAAAATTTAACGATGCTAGGAGAGGAATTTGTCTTTTCAGCGATTCTTGCACTGTTTTAGTTTCCTTAGAAATCGTGCTCATCATTTAAATAAAGGACACTCAATTCTTAATACATTGACAGTTGCTCTTTTTATTCACTCTTTCCATTTTTTTCTCTTCATTCATTTTGCTTTTCCCCTCTTTTTTTGTGAACTGTCAGTATCTTCACTGTGTCTATTTTATCTACCTATGTTGTTTATTTGGTATTTTGTAGTTTAGAAACACCTTTTTTCTTCTTTGTCCTTGTTTAGTCGTAGCATTGCTAGCTATTACATATATTTTTTGGAAAGATTTGTGAGTGTTGTGGATTTGTTGATTGGTGTTGTATTTGTGAGTGTTGTGGATTTGTTGATTGGTGTTGTCCCCCCTCCCTCCCTGATTTCATACATGAACACTCCTAGTCTTTATTATGATGCCTTGTTAAGAACACTTCAGAAAATTCAATGAAAAAAATCATTGGAAAAAAGAATTTATCAAGGAATATATAATTTAGAGAGATAATTGTTGCTAAAATAAACAAACTGCTAATTTTATTTAAAGTTATGTATTGCTTTGTTCTTCTTCTTTATTCTATCTTAAAAAACGTTTTTCTTCAAGTTGTAATCTAGGAATATTTATAGTTTCATATCTTGTACTATAATAAAATCTTGTAAATCTAAGACTATTTATATACGTGAGTGGGTGCATTGCCGTCTTCAATTATACATGCCCGTTTTTGTTTTGGAGAGGGGGTGGGGGGTGGGGAGTATTTGGTGGTTTAGTTTTAGTTTTGGTTCCTTAGAATTAATTCAATCTAGCTCCATCCATCTTAAGCGATTTTTATAGTTAATTAGGTCGAATTAAACACTAGTTTCCATTTTTCCAATCTACTCCAGTTTTTAGAACACAATACTTTTTCATGTAAACAAAAGGAAGAAATAATGAAAAATAGGAAGAATAGAATATAAAAGTAAAAAAGGAACGAACTTTTTTGCCACTTTGAACATAAGATGTAGGCCAAAAAGAATGAGTTAATATTCATGTTGAGTTTAGGAAACAATTTGGTTATTGATGATAACAAAAAAAAAGGTATTTAGTTGGGTTGAGAAAGCCCAAAGTGTGCTTTGTGTGCAGGCCAAAAGGCCATTATATGAGCTGTTATTTGTTTGGTTGATTGACCCAATTTTGGGGCTCCTTGTTGCTGGCTTGTTTTTGGTCTTATTGAGCAGTGTATTCTTTGCAACTAATGGAGGGAAGGCAAGTCCCACTTTTGACACAATGGAGGGAAAGAAACCAAAACGGGTTTCACCAAAATATTTAGGAATCTTTCACTCAATCAAATGGAAGGTGGAAGATTGATTCTTGGGGCCAAAGCATGGAATAAATGGCTGTGATCAAATCAGTACATCTAGGTTGGAAAAAGCAAGCAAGGACAGCAAAAAAAAAGAATGCAACTCCACAACCTACTGCAACAACAATCGCGTTTGGAATTGCATGATTGGCCACCATACAGCTCAGAATTCAAATTGCTCCACCAAAGAGGATTTGCTCACATTCTAATTTGCAACGACACTATTCCTTGGTTGTGATGCTTCTATTTAAAGGGTCATTCATCAAGGATTGAGTAAGGAGAGCACACACAAGTTTGAGAGCACTTTTAGTGACTATTTATAGAATTTCGAATTTTGTTCTTCATCTCCTTCAATGTTTTGATTTTTGAGTGCTTTTCTAGACTTAGCTTTCTTGTTTTATCATGGTGGTAAAAGGCATTAAGTGATGAATTATAAAAAACCATGAGAGAAAAGGCAAGAGTGTAGGCCTTGAGTAAAAGCCAATACTGAAATTGATTCTTAGTGATACAACAGGTTCGGTTGTGGTTCATGAGCCTGAGATGTTCCCCTTGTGAGTTGGGATAACACTCATAATAGTTTCTAAGCTAGGTTAGCTTAGGTGGAAGTCCTTAGTGAAGGCATTTGTAATTTCCTTGAATTGGTGTATGTAATTCTTGAAATTATAATGGAATTCCACCATGTTTGTGGTGGAGACTGGATGTAGGCTGCAATGGTGGTAGCCGAACCAGGATACTTGCTGGTGTCTTTGTTAAGTTCTGCATTTTCTGGTTTACTGCAATTTTCTGTGACAGAACTCAATTTGTCTCCTGCATCGCGACGAGATAATTTCTGACATCAAGCTTTTACTTTGCCTACTTGGCCAGAAAAAGTGTACTCAGATTCAACCCCTCCTTCTCTGAGTCACTGAAAACCTTCAATTCAAATTAGTTCAAAAATATTAATGAGTCACATTGGTTCTTTAAATTACTTTTTTGTCACTGGTAAATGTCACATGCTACTATAAGAACATCACACGTGGTATATGTTATCGAGTAAAGTTCTAAAACGACCCCTGAGATTGGGCCTCTGCATCAAAATGACCACTAAGATACTAATTGCACTACTTTGGCCTTTGAGATTGAACTTTAGGCACCATAGTAGCCACTGAACCAATTTCCGACAATGAATCAACACCAGAATGATGATTTAGCATAATCATTACCACGAGGATTAATAAGACGTCATTTTTCGAATGAATCGTAAATAACGTCGTATTGATCAATATATGTTAAAAACACTTAGTTGTTTTGATCTCTCATTTTGATCAATACGCCATTGTTTACGATTCATTGGGTTCAAATTGCAAAATTGGTGGTTTTATTAATCCTAGTGATAGTGGTTGTGCCAAATCATCATTCTGGTGTTAACTAATTGCCAAAAATTGGTTCAGGGACTACTGTGGTGCCCAAAGCTCAATCTCAAGGGCCACTTTGGGCTTTACTGATATCTTATCCCACACGTTAGCAGAACAGTAATCATTAATTACACATTTGCGAAAACTTAATAGAAAGATCAAGTTGATTGATATCGGTATCTTTCAAAAACCAAATTGAGTCATTGCATATTTGAGAGACCAAATTGACTTGTATAGGTACAAAAGTAAAAAAGTATATGCTCTCCTCATTCGTAAGACCTCCGAATACGAAGCTAAAATGCTTGCTTGAGTGCGCCTATTACCCTTCTCACTCGTAGTTCTTCGATCGTCTTTGGACAACCCGCCATTGGATGGCCTTTTTAAAAAGATATCGTAACATCCAGATCTAAGATCGTACCCCATTCCCTTTTTTGTTGGGCTTGTTGTCTTGTACTTTGAAAGAGACATTATTTAGACAACCAAAACAACTCTAAATGCTAGAGAAGATAAGGGAAGACCATCAAAGCGAACCAACCGAACGATTATCAATTTTAGATAGATAGATATTATTCATTCTTCCATTGAAAATTCATAAGTTTACTATCACAATTCTCTAAGGTTGCATTTTGTAGTTAATAATGGACAGAGACCGGTGACTAGGACTCAATATTGTGTTTGGTGACCTGGAACAAAAATATTCAATTTCAGGACACAAAATTTCATTCTCTTCAATACTTTAAAAAAGTGGGGGACATATATGAGATCTGAAATTTTTAGGGACAAATACTTAAGCTTTAATAACATTTCTTTTCCAAAATACCCTCACTCAACTTTTAAAGTTTCACATTCTACCCCTTTTGAAACAAATTAGAGAGATTAAACAATGGTGAGTAGAGAGAGCTTCGTCGAGGAGAGGAGGACCCGCCACCTTGAGCTCCATTGCTGCCGTTGGTGCCTGTTGGAGCTACCACCGTTGCAGAAAGGAGAAGGTGGTGGAAGCAAGAAGAGCATGGTGTTTCTTCACCCTCGATGTGAGCCCTTCCAGCACGGCCTCTTACCAATCCTCAAGCTCATCTTCGCCACTCACCACTAAAGTCTCTGCCATCGACTTGCCAGATCTGGTGTTGTTCCTGTGATTAGTTTTGTGCAAATGCATTGTCTTTCCGTGATTTATGTGATTAGTTTCCTTCCTCTCCTGTTTCTTTCTTTGGTGTGTGTTGAGTGAAGGTGAGGTTTAGTTTCCTACTACTAGTGATGTTCTCTAAGTAATAAAATGAAGCTCAGAAATTTAATTCCTGATATGATCCCTTTAGATTTTCATTTAAAATATTATTCAATATCGGAATTTAATTTGAGATAACAAAATATAAAATATCATGAAAACGATGTCAGAGCATATTAGAGCAATGTTATGTATGCTCGAATTATAACATGAGAGATGAAATTAGTTCTTGGTCCTTAGTTCCTAAAGAAAGACATGCGTCCCAACCTGCTATCTCATATTCTCATGATCTCATCCTTAATACATGAAGTAAAAGGTGCATATTTTCAACGTGTTAAATTATTTCTTCGTTTCATAATTAGAAGTATAATTAAACATATTTCTTAAGATGATTAATTAGTTCTCTTTTTGTAAATCCTTCAAAAGAGACTGTGTGGAGTGGTAGCATGTCATGAGGAAATTGGGGAGTGGGGAGGGAAGTGTGCTTGTTGTGAACGATGCCTGTATTCTCTCTTCTTGGATTCTTCTTTCTTCCCTCCTGAAATTTTTCTCTATTCTTGTTTGGCTTCAAATATTGACACTGCTACTCATCAATTCCGCAAAATTAAAGCACCATAAACAATTCCAGGGCACTGAGAATTTTGGTTTATCCATTCTGAGCATATCTATCCTCTGTTCCTTAAATATAATTCACTATACCTTTAATCTACATCAACTAGAAGCAATCTGGTGGTGCTTTGAAAGTTCTACTTGCCGGCGGCCCAAAGAGAATGCTGTGATTAGCCACAACAGACAAACCTGGTTTAGAGAAAGAAACAATGCTCATAGAATTAGTCTTGCCTGCACGAAATATAAGAAAAGAAAAGGGGCATTCGAATAGCAGGGAAATGCATAGAGTTTGGTAACTAATATGCTCATAATCAGCATTTATTGTATACAAAAAATCAGCCACTATGTATTTGTACACAAATACATGTGTTGTTTCACACACATGTATTTTAGAGAGACGGGAAGAATCATAAGTTTACACATACAGGCAAAGCATAAAGGGAAACGGTTGATGGCTTTCCCTTAAGAGTACCAAAAAGTATTTTGTACATTCCAGCCGCAGCAGCGTCTCCAAGTCTTTGAACCAACACATCAATGCATATCTGCATTAGGATATAGTCAGTTGAGTGTTGCCTCGACAAAATTTGTTCATTCAATTGTTAGTTAATTTTATGTATAGCTAGGAAATACAATAAGAGAATTTTCTGTGAAATGTAATGGTGGTATCGCAGGGAAACCATTGGTCGAACCTAAAATGACAAAAATATGGAACTTGGCTATTTGAACGTGTTTTTATGATAAGAATATCAGGAGAGCAAAGAAGATGACAGAATAGAAAAGACCATACTTTAGCTTTGTACTTTTCATCCTGTGAAACAACAGTAAATAGAAGTTCTCTTCCAGGCCTTGTCACAACATATGTAACAACCTGCAGAGTCATAGAATATGAACATGAAATTCAAATAAGAAAACTTAGATGACAGTTAATCAACAATGTGCTGCTCTATAGTCCATGAGTAACAGGTTGCAATTATGTATTTTCTTGCAACATATTAAGAATAATTTAAGAAAAAACATTTCCAACTCTTGGAATTCTTCTAGTAAGTAATGAAAAATACTTCAACGTCAGAGTGGATAACCTTTCTGAATGTTTCACAAGTGGCAACAACCAGCCAGTCCGGCCAAACAGCTAGAGCAACTAAATTTAAAAGGCCAATGAAAGGTGCAGAGCATATAGCTATAGTCACCCCAGCAACAGTAAGAATGCGCCCCTGCATTGCAATAAAAATACATGTACTTTTTAAATTAGCAGAAATGCAAAGGCATTAAGGCAATAATACCACAGTAAAACAAGAGAAACAAATAGTTCGAAAACATGAACAATTAAGTGAATCACTGGTCTGAGTGCATGGATGAGTCTATTAAAGTAGCGTTTAACTAGAACCAGTAGTTCAGGATTTGATTGAGCAAGACTCCAATGATGATCTAGCGGTATTGGTGAACTAGCAAAGGTAAATAAGAAGTGTAGAAGAATGGTCAAACTGAAAGACAAGACTGTTGGTGGAGTTTTATATTTCTGAAGATGAGGAATTGAAGAACAGGAATTGGAGAGTTAAAGGAAGATTAAGAGCATAAATGGGAGTTTGCCCAATCAATGGTCATGATCACCTTGTGTGATGTGGTTATGTGGTTCAGATTTGGCCGACTTTACGTGTTAAGCTCCTTTAGTTTTCCATGAGAATTTCCAAGTAGCATTTGAGTTAAATATCAAACATCAAACTGTTATAATAGGCTATTTATTGGTAGAAAATTGACACGGCCTACCCCATCATATATATTTTTAGAATATTAGTTTATTGAACTTGTAACTAACCCAGTTTGAAGTTTGAACAGTTTTTAACTGAGAGAAGAAATCTAAATAACTTTTAGAAGATCATATACAAGTACGTTAAACCGAATAGAGCCTATCTCTAATCTTATTTCACAAATTATACTACTTTGGAAATTAAGTAACAATATACAAGAATTATTCTCCTAATAAATACAACAAACAGCAAGATGAACGGTGCATTGCAAAGAAGTTATTGTTCATATTTTCATTACAAAAAGATTCAAACTCCATCAATAGAGAGTATAAATTAAAATAAAAATAAAAATAAAAAACAGCAGAAATGAGCAGACATTTTCGAAACAGCTTACCGTCAAGGACAACTGCCCAACAAGGATAAAAGTAGCAATAAAGCTATTTATCTCTGCAAACATTTTTCTTCTTCCCAGAGAGCTTGTAACTGTAGCAGCAATCACACTTACTTTCTGCAATCACAGACAAGAAAACTTCAGCAGAAATATGAAGTATAGAGTGTATGGGCTCTCAAAAAGTCATCCTTAAACATGTAGCAAAAATTGACTGTTTTGGAGAGTGATCATACAAATAAATAAATAAATGAGTTATTCTGGTTTAAATGTGTGTCGACCAGAGGGAAGTGCAGCCAAATGGCACAAAAAAAATTCTAGGAGGCACACAATGTATGAAAGAAAAGTGTCAAAGAATAGCCTTCAAGGAAAAAGGCCCAAAATATGGAGCACAAAATCTTATATAAGGCAGCAACTGGTGACTGGATATGACCACAGAAACCAGAAAAAAAAAAAAAAAAGAGAGGATACAAACAAAGCAGGAGCTCACAGGGTAATTGCAAAGTAGCTTCAGTATCAGTTCTCAGAGAATAATATGTGATTGTATACTAATTTAACAGAAATTGTGAGCCTTTGAAACCTGAAAGTGTGTATTCTTAACCTA
The DNA here is from genome assembly GCA_036250425.1 of Stylosanthes scabra. NCBI lineage: Eukaryota > Viridiplantae > Streptophyta > Magnoliopsida > Fabales > Fabaceae > Stylosanthes > Stylosanthes scabra. The sequence goes on along the minus strand of JASCZI010181317.1, from coordinate 115,392 downwards.
AACCTCATAATGAGTACATTCCAGGTAACCAACTATTTAAAGCTAGTCTTCAAATGGGTCATTTTTTTTCTTTTCTTAATAGAGCTTCTATAGGTTTTTTATTTTTCTTTTTTATAATTAACACTTCTTTAAGCTTCTTCTCATTGACAAGACCACCAAAAATGAACTTTTTTCCATAATAGGTCATAGTGCTGCAGCTACCTAAACTCTCTTTTCAATGGATTTATTCCTAGTCATATATTGCATATTGTGTCTACTTATTCAACAAAACATTCAAAACTCAGCAATATTCACCTTATTCTCTTGAGTGTTGAGTCTTGTAAGTTTCTTAATCTTAGCAAATAGCATGCAATCCTTTATGACATTGTAGGTGATACTGTTTGTGTAGTAAAATTTTCCTTTAAGCTTGGATGGCAATTTCCTATCACAAATTACACCTAGAAACAATTCTCCATCTCATACACCCCTTAACTATTTAAGTACTTTAGTACTTGTTTGGATTAGATTTCATTGATTCTTGCTTGAATCCTATAATACATCTCCCTTTTATTTATTCTTTTGCGTAAGAAATGCAAGATAGTTAACTAGTATGGCTTATGGTATGCTACGGTATCTAATTCTAATTTCAACTGAAATTTAGAATTAATGTGCCTCTTGGTGAACTTAGATTCAACATTCTCCATCTTACTACTACTTAAACCAAATAATTTGTTTCCAAGCTTATTTTACATTTCTACCTTTCCGTTTATTTCATCTCTCAACTCTTTACCTAGAACCTAGTACTATCTCATCATCAAGAAGCATGCATAGCAGCGGCAGCAGCACTAGGATATATCCATTAGCACATTCCAGACTGATGCAAGTGGGCCCAAAATAGGACCTTAGTGCAGTCCTCTACATTTTACCAACAGGAGTTCTCATACTAACCATCATAAATATATACTGTATTATCAGTCTATAATTTATTGGCCAAATAGAAATATCAAATTAAAACAAGCATTTTACCAACATATACTTATGTAGTGTTATAGACCTCATGAAAATCTAGGATTAATATAAGGATCAAATCCAACGTTTAAGCTTATCATCTGAGTCCTCTCTGCTGTAATAGATTAGGAATTTTATCAAAATCCATAAAGTATTATATCTTATTATATAAGAAGTTCAAGAAATAAAATATATAAAAGAAGATAAATGCCAGATCTAGAGTCTCCAGGGGACATCTAGCCAAGGCCACATTATTAACTATTACTAATGGGTACAGTAGTCCAAACAGCTACATTTTTGTTCTCAAACCTTATGTTGTTACTCAAGAATTCAGTATGTATAATAGTTTGCTTTTGTAGGTCATCCTTCAGATTTTCATTTTTCTATTTCTTTATCAAGTCTTCTAGAGAACTTGAAATTTTTAGAGAACCACAAGGAGAAAATGATCATGATGACACTAGAATTTAAACATAGCAATATAGATTTACCATCCAGCTATGATAGAATTGCTGATAATCAAACTGAAAACCAAGGGTTGTATAACAGGTGCATAATTTATATTACCTGAAAGTAGAAGAATGAAGAGATAACTGCACTGAGCCAGATGAACAATGATACATGCAACAGGTAAGTTGACGACAGTATAAGCCACAATCCATCAAATATAGGCCAAATTTGCAGTCTCACTAAAGAAGTAGATGACTTTGGAGAAGCTCTAACAGTATGTTCAATCTTCTCATCAGCTCCGTTTTCATGGTTGGAATCGGATTCTCTATATTAAATCCAAATGAATATCTAATCATGATCTTATATTTGCTTGCCTAGTTTCCTTGCACTATACATTTTTCTGAAAGAAAAACAACTTACCTTGAAAAATACCTTAATAGATGCATGCAATCCAAGATATGCCTAAGTGTGTCTTTCTTGCTATGTACCAGTTCTGATTTGTAAATAGAAAATTTTTCTTATAATATTTAGTGCGTTTTAGATTTAAATATTCACTTACCATCACTATTCCCAATTCTTTTTTTTATTTTGTTACAGATTAAGTGAATTCTCCATTTTTTATACACTAATTTGCTTCTTTTCTTATTTATTTATTTTGCAGTAATTGGGCTGATTTTTATATTGACAATAATAGTAATGAAGTTTTTTTGTTCTACAATCTGTAACATACTACATTGTTTGAATGATGTTTAGACTCTATTCCTTGAGAACTCTTCATGAATTTATTGATCTCGTTTTGTAGCATAACTGCATAAGGCATTACTCTAGCGGGAAATGGTGGAATTGGCAAATATATTATTTTATTCAATTTATTTGGTTCTTTTCTGAATACAATCATAGATAGTAGAACAGAAAATTTTACCTGGATATTTTTTCTATACTTGTTCCCCATAAACCAACCAATATAGGGAAAGGAAGGGGAACGATCATATGAACACCTTTATCAAGTTAATAGTTTCTATGAATAAAGAGATAAACTTTTTTATTAATAAATAACTTTCATGGAAATAGGGATGTCTAGTTCTAGAGGTTGGACACTTCCTCAAAGTCATATTTACCCTCTAGATAAAATAAGGTATATAGGACATCAATTATGGAAAATTATTTTTTTTCCCCAGTTCTCATTCACATAACTATGATTAAAAGAATATATGGTTCACCTCATGGGAGTCAATTCCTCTTCAACATTAGATGTAGCACAATTTATCCCTCTTGATGTCTGTGCTGCAAATTCCAATAGTAATGCGGCAAACAACAGCAAGACTGCAATTTAAGAAACATACATTAACGCATGGAAAAGCTAAAAGAGAGAGGAGTCAAAGGACTTTAAGGATACATGGATACTTACATGGCCCGACAAAAGCCATTCCAGCAGCAAAAAGAGACCCAAAAAGTTGTCCAAGTGTGGCACCAGCCCCAACAAATCCAAATAATCTTGAACCTGACTGAACACAGGGCAAGTTAAATGAGCCCTGAATAACTAGACTCTGTTGCAAAGTGTCTATAAACAAACCTCGCTGTCCATCACATCAATTACCCTTGCCCAAGTTGAAGAAATTGTGATCAGATTAAGCAAAGCAACCTTCAGAAAAGCATAAACTAGATCAAAACAATGCTTTCAGCAGAAAGAAGTCCAATTATACATTAGAACATAAAAATAGTAAATATAATTATCATGACTGTATAATATATACCCAAAGAAACAATCCAATTCGGACTGAGATATAGAACCATCCAAGGTTATCCCAACCTAATGGAGGTGCAGGGCTGCCTTGGTCACCAATCTTCCCATCTTGCTCAGAGGAATCTGTCAAAGTAGTAGACCCCTGAGAACAAAACCCTAATTTAACACAATCAAATATAAATAATACTGAAGTGAACAACAAGTTCAGATCAAAACATTGGTCAGCTATCTTATTAGCTTACAGTCAATTTAGATGTCGATGAGGAGCGCCACAAGAAAAAGAAGACAACGAGTGATATGCTAAAGAACCTGTGTATTGAAACCAATGCCTGGAATACAAAGGAGAACCATTGCATTATTATGCAAGTAAATTTACATTAATAACTACTACTATATTATATACCACTGTCAATAATTTTCTATGACTAATATTTGAAAACATCTAAATATGGAAGCATGCTTCCTAATGAAAATTATTTTCCCATGGTATAATTACACCATAGTAAGCCACTGATGTACGCATTAAGTTTGGCTGCATGCATTGCACCATTTGGGTATGGCCCTTCCCCAGACTTTGAAATGGGCTGCCTTTGATAATTACAAATCATGCCAAAGAATCAGAAACTATTTTTCCGTCTACATACAATGTTTTGGATTTTTAGAACTACATATCTATTGCACCAAAATTTCAAGAAACTATCTAATATCTTTTACCCTCTGGGTTTTGTCGCACCGTTAATATTACTCATGGTACTCCACTCCGTACAAAGCTTTCTCGTATCCTCAAACTCTCCAACATTGCCGAAGCCCTTTAACATTCAATATCAAGCTTACTTGCAATTTGAGTCACCCATTGTGGTGTTTAATTTTCTCATATTTTGTGCTATTTAACTGGCTATTATAGTATCAAGTTCAAGATACCACTCTAAACTCCCTCACGGATAACAGGCTATGACCAAATCTCATAGAGCAATTTTTAAATCTTGAAAGAAAATGAAAATGACCTATTGGGCGTGCATCAGGGGGAAATGTTCAATTAAGATGCTCAAAATTAAGATGAACTATCAGAATTCAGTCCAAGATATATATGCCTAATGATGAGTACAAAGAATAAAATAAAATACGTTTACAAATTCAAGGGTACCTTATTTTTTGAAAGATTAGGGAGAGAAAATATGAGAGATGAAACGGGTGCGGCAATGAGTGTGAGGACCAAAGACCCAACGAATAAACCTGGCAGATTCGATAACCCCAAGGAGATAGCACCCTCGTCTCGCAAAGGAAGAACCACGAAATACGCACTCAAAATCTGCATCCAAAAATAAAAATTAAAAACTGTATCAAAAGAAGAAGCAGAAACCCGTGCAAGCTGTCACAGTATGTGGTTGAATTTTGAATTTTTGTGCAGAGAAACTCACGAAGAAGAAGCAGAAGAAGGAGTGAAGGAGAACAGAGGTCTCGTGCGGGTGCACCGTAACGAACACAGAGACGAGCGCATCGAACCGAGACCGCCCCATCGCGTTTTAGATCGGAAAAAAAAATGGAACATACCAACAAAAAAAAACAAACAAGGAAATTAAAACTTAACGAACACCCTCTCACTCTCTCACTCTCTCAGGTCAAAACTCAAAAGTCTTCGTTGCACGTGCAAGAATAAAAACAGAACACTGATAGAGAATAAGGTGCAATAGCACCATATAATAACCAAAAACTCAAATACAATCCAACGGTTCACATGTCTCCACGTGGAATTTCAAGTTACATGAAGCGCACCGTAACAGAAACGTTCCAAACTAGATTCGTCTACATCAGCGTCAACAAAAAATATAGAAAACAATGACTTCAGCGTTCTGTGGAGTAGTAGTGGCGCAAGGTTCAAGACTTCTTCGGAGGAGCTTCAGATCCTGCTCGAACTCGAACGCTAGCGTGAGAAATTGCCGTGCGTACGCGATGGATTCATCTTCTGGTAAGGTTTCTTCTTCCAATGGCGAGGTTCGGTTCCCGTTGTCGCCGGCGGCGTCGAGCGCTCTAGTCATTCAGAAGGGAGATATCACGAACTGGTCCATTGATGGTTCCACTGATGCAATAGTATGCTAAAACTTTCCTCTCTTTTCTTGTTTGTATGATTGTATGTGTTTTTTCCCCCTCTTTTTTAATTTCTACTTGAAGAATGGTGTTTAAAAATAATTTATAACAAACAAGTTGAGCGATGTGTTTCTTTTGCAAGGTGAATCCTGCCAATGAGAGAATGCTTGGAGGTGGTGGAGCTGATGGAGGTAACTGAATTTGTTATTATTATTAGAGTTTAATTTTGATATGCCAAAACTGTTTCAAACTTACGGCTTATTTATTAGTATTTTTATTTTAAAAAAATTGGAAGCTTAGAAAAATAAATACTTTGAAAACATCTAAGTTATTGTTCTCAAAGATGCCTTGCTTAAAGTTTGAAAATGTTGAAGAAGAAGAAGAAAGGAATGGCAAATTCATCATTTTCGCTTTAGCATCACGAATTGAGCATAGGACATTGTAAAACCGATTTCCAATTGAATGCTTACTTTTGCATGAATATTCAAATAGTTTGGGTTAAAGTCAACTACATGTGCATTAGTTTGTGATCAGATGATAATGCAAAACTTTTTCACTCGCAACCAAATTGAATCCTTAAAGTTTTTGGACAACGAGTTTTTTCTTACTTTTTGGTATGAATTGATCTAGCAAACTAACTATGAATGGCCCCGTTTTATGTGACTTCCAGCTATACATAGAGCTGCAGGCCCAGAACTTCTTCAAGTTTGCCTCAAGGTTCCAGAAGTCAGGCCTGGAATCCGCTGCCCAACGGGGGAAGCAAGGATCACACCGTGAGTTCTTATATATTTACATTTAGAACCCATTCCGGTGAGCAGGTTTAAAATGAAGCTTAAACTTGTAAAATAAAAGAACGTGAAACCAGATTTTTCTGTTAAGGAAATAATATATCCAATCGTAATAACGAATTAGCACTTATGATATACTTGTGATACTATAAATTGTTTAGCTTATTTATTGTAAACTCTTTCCTTTGTTCATGTGCAATGCGCAGAGGTTTCAAGCTTCCGGCTTCTCATGTCATTCATACTGTTGGACCAATTTACGATGCAGATAGTAATCCGGCTGCCTCTCTGGCAAGTGCATACAGGTAGCTTTTGTAAAGCCATGCTTTGTGCAGCTCTTTTCTTTTTCACTTTTTAATCCGAATAAGTTTTATCCTTTTTGTGGTTTTGTTCAGTGACATTTTATTCTGAAATTGGTTTTCAGAAATAGCTTGAGGGTCGCCAAAGAGAACAGCATTCAGTATATAGCATTCCCAGCCATATCATGTGGTGTCTATGGGTATGTTCATTTTAAATATTCATCCTGCCATACTAAATTTTAACGTATTTAGCCTTATGTTTTGATTATCAATAATGATTACTTAGGGCTAGGCAATGTGGCTGCACCTCTTATTTGCTTTTAGGATATTTATATTTATATTTAACTATCTCCAAGAATAAAAAAGATCATTGTGGTTATTCATTTTAGGAGTTTATCTTTGGAATTAAAAGAAAATCTACCCCAAAAATAACAGAATAGTTGATTATGATATCAAAGCAATGCTATCATTTGTGTTGACCAATCTGTTTTCAAATCTCATAGCTTTAATTCCTTTGCTGTCAGATCTTTTTTCAATTTTCCTATAGACCTTAAGCTTTTCATAACAATTGCATAATTCTGCATGTTTTCAGCTACCCTTACGACGAAGCTGCTACAGTGGCTATTTCTTCTATCAAAGAGTTTCCAAATGACTTTAAAGAGGTACTGTATCACGTTTACTCCATTGTCTTAGTTGGGTTTGAGTTATGATAAGGATAGCTATATTTAACTCTAAGTTGCAGTCCTTAATTTTAATGGAAATGAACATTTACATTACTAAGGGCCCTTTAGAAATTGACAAATTTAAGCACTGTAATTTCACACTGCTGTTTGTTAATTGTGAGATATCCGGCAATATTATTGTCCATGATTAAAGCAACCTGTTAGCAATGTAACTAAAATATGAGAGGTGGTGATGACGGTGATGGTAGGAAGGGGAGGGTGGCGTGGTTATGGGTGGGGCTCGAGGTTAGAGATGATTGAATGGTGGTTTGGTATAGGAGGGAGAAGAAAAAGGTTATTGTTGATGTTTCATGTCAAAAATAAGCAAGTTAGGGGAAGATATGTAGATTGGATAACTAATGGGGAGGTGGGTGTAATTTAGTTGATCCTCAGGGAAAGTGAGTGTAATTTACTCTAATATCGTGCTTCAACATTGATCCAACAATGATTAAAGGTCTTCTCTATCACAGTATCTTACTATAAACCAACCTTCTTACATGTTAAATTGTGAATGCAAAACGTCATTAAATAATTGTTATACACAGCTTCTTTTTTCATTCTAAACATTTCCAAGTTCAAAATAAAAGTAACATCTAGAATTCTAATATGAGGCAACCTACTGAGTTATTTGAAATTTAAGAATTTAGTTGATGAAGATTCCAGATTTGAAAAGTACGAATTTGATTGGTGAATATTTATGTATTTAAATTTTAAACATTCATTTCAGGTCCACTTTGTTCTGTTTTCGCCTGAAATTTATGACACTTGGCTAAACAAGGCAAAGGAGTTGCTGAAAGAGTAATTTGCTTCATCTCATAAGGGGGTCCATAGAATTGAACACCATAATGAGAATCAAATAGACCACACATTCTCAGTTTTTCACAATTTAAACGGTTCTTGTTTGGAAAAGATACAAGCTTTTGTAAAATTTGAGCATGTAGTTTTCTCTTGAAACTTCTAGTGGTATATGTAATGACTTGGTTTGTACTAAATGAGATCTATTTGAAACTTGCCTTAACCTTAGTGTTTATGATACTTTTGGGTAAAATCATGGTGTGTATACATTTTGCATTTCTTGGATTTTGTCAAATGTTGGGATAAAATATATTCTTGGATTAACTTTTATATATATATATATATAGGCCATGGCTTTTTATAAAGCCCATTAGTTAAAAAGAGACCATAGGCTTTTAAAAAGACTTTAAAATTCGTTGGACTTACTATCAAAATACTGTTTTTATAAAGAAAAACAGTTAATCTTGGTGTACACCTCTTTTTGGTGTACATCTCCAACCAAGTCCTAAACGAACAGGTTTTTATTATTAGAACGAACAGGTTTTTAAAAGCAAACGAACAGGTTTTTAATCTGTTTGTGTCAACTATAAAACATGTTCGTTGTATATATATTTCTGTTCGTGCACGAACAGAATATTACTACTAGAACGAACAGGTTTTTAAAAGCAAACGAATAGGTTTTAAAACTTGTTCGTGTCAACTATAAAAACATGTTCGTTGTATATATAAAAATTTGTTCGTTTGAGACTTGGTTGGAGATGTACACCAAAAAGAGATATACATGTAGTGTTGTTGTAAAAATAAATATTAATTAGCTTAAATTTTCAATTACTCTTTTACAATCTAAAAAATAAAAATTAAAAGCTTAAAGTAGCTGAGACTAAAGTCAAAATTGTAGTTTTCTTTTAATAAGAATTTATATTTATGGACTTATAATTTGGTTGTAACTTGTAAGTATGATTATATGATAGGGGTGTGGTTCACATATGCCACCCTTTTTGACTGTCATATCATGTTTCACCAAAGATAGCCGTGTAGATATATCCTAAAATAATGTGACGGCTGTGAGAAGCAATAGCAGAATATGAAATTATGCACAACAGAATAACATTAATGACAAGAAGTAAACCAGAAAGCTTGACAGGAAGAAAAGAAAACTGAATGTAATATTGATCAAAGGTGAAAAGTTAATACAATTAGAGAGCAATGACCAATACATAGAGATGAAGAAACACTAACAAGAAAGCTAAGAGGAAAAGAATAAAACGGTTGTTAAAGAATCTGTTTCTAACAAATTTCTTCCAACTGAATTGAATTTTTCTTAGCTCTATCATTATTACATTATATATAATAAAACAATAAGGGAAAAAGACATATTCACCCCCGACTATTTAAAAATCAGACAAAAGTGCCCTTAACGTTTGGGAAATACGAGAAAGTCCCCCACCGTGTTGGAAATGGGACACCTTGCTCCTCCTGTTCGTTTGCCAATGGAGCCCGTAACGGGTTGGGCCTACGTGGCCCGTAACGGGGCGTGTGTGGCAAAATGGGTGACAAAGTGGATGTGTATGATGTGGCTGCTTAAGGAAACGACGTCGTTGGATGCTTGTTCCCTCTGATCCCTAACACCTTTAATTGGGGATCCATGAACCCTAATTAGAATCCCCCCCTATTATTCGATTCCCCCATTGCTCCCAGCTGTGTGTTAGGTTGCTCGAAAGCATGGAGAATGAAGGCGTCTCATCTGGGTCGAGGCGAAGTGGCAGTGCTCTTAGAGCTGAAAGGTCTTCGTCTTCAACCCCAAGATTCTGTGCGGCCATGGTGGGAGGTGAGGTTGACGGAGCTGCCCCCAAATGCTATTGTCGTGCCTATGCGATATTGTATCTATCAATGACCACCAGGAACCCGAATCGATTATTCTTTGGGTGTCCCTACTACAAGGTAACCTTAAGTTAATGATAGTTGTTGGCTGGTTGAGGGCTTAGGCGTTGATAGAAAGTTGTTTTTGTTTTGCTTTGTTGTGTGTAGGGTCCAACTCCTCACTGCAGTTTCTTCCGCTGGCTTGATCGACACACTGCAATGTTCAGCCGAAAGGAGAATGTTAAGTGCGAAGAGGTCGAGGAAGATGCTAATGAGCACATCTCAAGGCTTAGTGTGGATAACAGGTTGGGTGATTTGGAGGACAGAATTGTCGCCATTGAGAAGAAGAATGTCACTAAGATGTTCGTAATTGTGATGAGTTTAGTTGTTCTTGCAATTTCATTTTGGGCAGGTAGGTTTTAGGGTGATGGTAGGTTAGTCTTAAGTTTTTAGTAATTAGGGTTCATGAGTCCGGGACTGTAATGTTGTTTTGTGAACAATACCCTAACATGATCACAGTTTCAGAATGTCATCAACTAATGTTCTATTCAACAACATGAAATTTAGAAATGGTATTTAACAAAAATGATTCCTCACCTGCAACTTGAAATTTAGAAAAGGTATTTAACAAACTGTGATACATGTAAGCCATGTAAATCATGATTGGAACTAAACCATTAATCCACAATTGGAACTAAAATATATAGATACTAAGTTTTCAGTGCACAATAATGTAATCCAAGAGGACCATGTTGTTCCCAAAAGATATTGCCTAAACATGTGGCTAATCAGACAACATAATGTTACCAAAAGGTACACTCCCTAATGATGCTGCTATAGTAGTCACCTTGATCAGTATCACAACATAGATAATTAGCTTAAAAAAGCATTACACAAAAGGATGATAAACCCCATTGCAGTGTCATGAGCACGTTACAAAACAATTCAAAAAACAACTTTTAAAACTAGATGGGGAGCTTGATGTTCTACTTGTTCTTCAGACCAGGAGTTGGCATGAACTGTCAAATTCTTTGAGCTGAAGGTCCTGCTGCAGCAAGAGTCTCCTTTGACCGACCTGCCACTGGGCTTCTTGGTGCTTGCTGTGCAACTTGCTGAGGAGGTTCCGTGGATGCATTTGGCTGAGGCGAATCCTGCTCCTGGAGCAGTTTCTTTGTCATGCGTCTCCTAATTGGTTGCTTAGCTCGAAACCTCTTAGAAGGTACTGCTCTAATGGCCACCTGCATTAGTTAAAAGATTCAATTTCAGTATCAATACACCACACACAACAATTGAGATCATGTTATTCTCTTATATGTTGGACTTGTGCAGCAGAATTCCCTTGCTGGGAATCACCTCCACCATCATCTCCCTAAAAAACCCCACATGCAAATTAAAAACATCAATCACGAGGACAGAATAGTCACCAACCTTTTTTAAAATTCACAAATAAGTCCCTAAAGAAATTTAAAAAAGACATTTTGAACCCTGCATTATATCGAGCCCTCAATACCTCAGGTTGGGGTGTTGATTGGGAAACCTGAACATCACACACATCATGACTGGATTCTCCTCTCCTCTTCTTTCTTGAACTGGTTTTTGGGGCAGGATTGGCTGGAGCACCCTTGCATGTTTTGTAGTTATGGCCTTTTTCACCACACTTGCTGTATGTAACCTTGAAGCTCTTCTTTAACTTGTCACATTCTATCAGCACCTCCACCGGATCCCTCTTCCTTGAATGGACCTTGGGTCGCCCGATTGGTCTCTTAATGACAGGGGTTCAGTTTTGATGTAGTCTGTGGTTGTCCAATATGCCTCACTTGGAACTGGATTGATGTGAAACATGTACGTTGCATGGATTGAATCCATGCATAGCCATTTGTGGACGTAGTCTTCGGGGTTAAGTTGCTTCTTTCGTATGGCGGCCACAGCATGAACGCACAGCATACCTGAAAGATAACAACATAGATTAGTAATGGTTTAGGCAAGAGCATGACAATGTTAAGTAATTTGCTAGTCACCTGTTAGTTACCACTTGTTGCACGAGCAAGAGTGCCTTGTGAGATCAACCCCAACTGTATTGTTTTCACCCCGCTTGACCTGAAAAGTCATCCTTGCATCATCCCCAGCCCATTCTGCTGTCCATCTGTTACTTGGACGAATCAGTTTAGCAAGACGCTTGGCCTAAACAGGAGCTAGTTTTCCAGTGTGTACTCCTAGAAGCTTGATGTGTTTTGTCATCCTTTGCATGAGGTAACACCTCAATTCTTCACACATTGTCAGGATGGGCTTGCATCTATACGGACCGATCTTAGCATTCCAGCTTTCACACATATTGTTAGTCAGGGCTGCTATCTTAGGCCCATGGCTAAAATATGCTTTAACCCAAGCTCCCGGATCAAACTTAGTCAGATACTTCCAGGCCTCCTCATTTATCTTCTTCAGTTTTGTTATGCTCTCCTGGAATCCAGCAGGGGTAGTCTAATTTGCACGCTCCTAGATTGTGCCTCTCACATTCATGTCTTTGAATCAGTTTATGAAATTCTTCCACATGTGCAGAACACAATTCCTATGGGGAGCATTTGGTGCAACCTCTTTCAAGGCTTCCCTCAATCCCTATGCATTTACATTGCATGAATCATAAAGAATCAGTTAGGGTCTACATGAACTCGATAAAATACAGGGGTCGATATGTCTTTTTTAAAAAAACTCAGGGACCTATATGAGAATTTTAAGAAACTTTAGTGACTAATGTGTCCCGTAATGAATCACTTACACCATTGTTGGATATTATGCATGGGCAGCATGGCATAAAACTTATACAAATCACTTAAGCAATTGTTTACAAATCACTTATACAAATCATTTAGACAATTTGAGGGTTAATTATACACAACATATCTTGTTACCATAAAGACTTGCATAAACATATAAACAAACCAACTCCCTATCAAAAGCACTGTGTGCAACAGAATTCATAGCCATAATAGATTGCATTATCATAAACTATCAGCAAACCAAGACTCAACAGAATTCAAAGTCATAAAAGCCAACATGTGGAATAAAATGAGAGTGTGTTACCTTCTGCTGGTCACTCATAAAATTCCATCCATGTAGAGTTGGGTCCCCTAAGTCCTCTAGCAGTAGATTTAAGAACCACTTCCAAGACTGTTTTGTTTATGCCCTTACAACTGCAAAAGCAATAACATAGAACTGGTTGTTCGCATCTTGCCCAACAGCCGACAGTAACTGACCCCCAAAGTAGGTCTTCAAGAAACAACCATCTAAGTGAATTAGTGGTCTACAGCGGCTCCTAAAGCCTTGTTTACATGCATCCAGGCAGATGTATAAATTCTCAAAAACGGGCAGCGACTGAGGGATTGGAATAACTCCTAGCAAAGCACTTGAATTCGGATTGCTTGATAATACCTCAAATGTGTAGCCCCGAATCTTGGCATACTGCTCCCTCTCACTCCTGATCAATCTATCCCTCGCCTCTCTCAGTTCACGATTCACCATTCTCATGGGGGGTCACTTTAAAATCTTCCTTCAGAAAAGCCATAGCCTCTTTTTTGTTCATGTGGGGGTGAATAACAAGTCTTCTTTCAATCTTTCTGCTCAGCCAGTGTTGGTCAACTGCTGAACTCTTCTCATCCCTTGCACATATATGCTCACTTATATATGTCTTCACCTGAAAGCAGCCTAGGGTGGAGTTCTTTGAGCAGTGGGCCAACCATGGACACTTCTCTATCAAACACCAAACCCTCACACGCTTCTTATCATTCTTTACCCATTTCGGATGCCTCCCCTCGGCAATAAACTGATCCTTAACTACGTCTTTAAACTTCTCCAAAGTGGCAAACTTTGTACCAAGCTCAAAATACCCTTCACCAAATCCATACACATCATTGAATTCAGGCCACTTATGTTTGGAAAATTTCTCCTCCGATGATACTGGAGTATGGAGAGTCTCACTCTCATACTCATAAGCATATTCCTCCTCACTTGAAGGCACCTGTGACTGGTAGAATTTGACACCATCCCTCACACTTGGGCCTTGATAACCTTCCGCAGTAGCCCCACCTTCCTCATTCATTGATGGGCCTCCACTAACATTGTTGGGCTTGGGCCCAGAGCTTGATCCAGCAACAGATCTTTGTGATCCCTTCTGACCAACCCTCCTATTAGGAACTCTCTTCTTGTAGATGACCTTTTTACCCTTTTCACCAGCAGTTGACCCTATTTTTACCCCCTTATCATTCATTTTACCACTGTTGTTCCCTTTCTTAGGCACCCTCTTACTCCCTATGGCATCACTATCCGAACCAGATTCTTCACTAACAACCTTTGGGGGCCTATATAGCTCATCTTCAGCACTCTCGTATCCTCCATCATCAGTCGACGATGGTGAAGACTCCTCACCATCAATCACAATTGGTTCTGGTTGTGCCGGAGGCTCTTCAGCACGAGGAATATGAGCAGGGAGTGGCACACTAACCTCATGTTCTACATAAATGTGAAACTCCTCCCATAGGACGTAGTTCCTCAAGATATTCCCTCTCAAATCGTTTATCTCCATGTCCCCCTTTAATTCGTATAACCCAGATCCCAGGTCTCCATCTGCGCAGTCATACCAATGCAGCTTCTTCTCTGTTTTGTACCCTAACTCATCTTCTAGCAGCTTCACGAAATCCCCGTAGTTGAGCATGTCAACATCCATCTTCTCAAACTTCTCAACAGAACCTCCTTCGTACACGACTTCACTGTCTCCATTCCGAAACAACCTTCCACCCACGTGAAACACGGGCACAGCATACACAACATCCATTTGAAATATCCAGAACAACAACCACAGAGTCATCAAACCCTAACCAGATAACACTCCCTGAAACCCTAAACGAAATTATAAGAATCGAAACTCAACTAAGTTGCCCTATACAAAAACTTTGGACAACATGCAAAGAAACCAAAGCAGATTAAACAACAACCCATAAGATAAACTTGTATAATCAAAAGCACTGCTAACCTTCGACAGAACCGACCACAACTTCGACAAATCTGGTAGAATCGGCCAGAAATGAGCGACGCCTGCACTTCACTACGAACCCTGCGTTGATGACCACTCTTGTTGCTAGCTTCGAAGAGGAGCCATGATCGTCGAATCGCATTCACTGTGTTAGGGCATAGTGTAATTACTCATCTGAAAGAAGGGTTCATAAGGAATTGGGGATAAAAACCAATCGAGCTGCACAACGACGTCGTTTCCCTTAAGAAGTTTGGGGGAACAAAGATAGCAAAACGGCGTCTTTTGGGTTCATGGCATCCTTGCTTGAGCCATTCTGTCATCCGTTTTGCCACACATGCCCCGTTACGGGCCATGTAGGCCCAATCCATTACAGGCTCCATTGGCAAATGAACAGGGGGAGCAAGGTGTCCAGTTTCGAACACGGTGGGGGACTTTCTCGTATTTCCCAAACGTTGGGGGCACTTTTGTCCGATTTTTAAATCGTCGGGGGTGGATATGTCTTTTTCCCAAACAATAATTATACACAACCAAATGATTTTGCCAATCAAGTCCAACCAAACTCCACACACTCCCACATGCGTTTTCCACTTTTATTAGCGCATTCTTTTCTTCTTCTCTGCACAGGAAAAATACGATGATGACAACAGCGACAATAGCGATAATGACGATGGCAGTAGTAATAACGACAAGGATGACGAGAAGAACGACGATGATCATGATGACATTGACAATAGAGAAGAAGATGAAGAAAAACCATTCAAGAAAGGAAAAAAAAAAGATAATAGAGTGAGAAAGAAGAAGGGGGAAGAAGAGGAACAAAACAAATAAGGAGGAGGAGGAGGATGAGGAACGCAAAGGAGAAGAAAATATGTTTCTGTTTTTCATGAAAATTTGTTTCTATTTTTATGAAAATCATTTTCTGTTATTCAAGAAAATCTGTTTCTGTTTTCGTGAAAATCTATTTCTGTTTTTCATGAAAATTTATTTCTATTTTTCATGAAAATCTATTTTTGTTTTCGTGAAAATCCGTTTCTGTTTTCGTGAAAATCCAATTCAGTTTTTATATGAAAATCCGTTTTTGTTTTGGTGAAAATCCAATTCAGTTTCAATATGGAAATTTGTTTATGTTTTATATGAATATCCGTTTTTGTTTTTCATCATCAATAGCAACAACAACAACGTAATAGTGGAGGAGGAAGATGAGCAGGAGGATGAAGAAGAAGAAAAATGGAAGAAGAGGATGAAGAAGAAGATTACGAAGATGGTGGAGGCAACAACGATGATGGCGACGCAGCGGCAGGAAAAAGAAGGATGGAGAAGAGAAGGAGGAGGAGGAGGAGTTGCAGAGAAACTTTGAACAGGAAGTTGCGCGTGCTTTCGCAGTGAGTGTTGCGCGTGTGATGTACGCGCTGGGTGAGAGTGGAAAAAATCATTTGGTTGGACTTAATTGGGGTAAATGCTTGGATTTATAGTGTAATTGATAATAAAATCGTTAATAAACTCTCAACTTATTTCATTGTAAAAAATAATTAACAAATTATTAACATATTCTTATACTTGTAAAAAAATTCTAATTAAATATAATTTTTACGATAATGCTACATGTACCTATAATATCCTAATATTCAATAATCATGACGCATACATAATTATTGAACACCAAGATATTACTACATCTTCTTAATATAATACATATTTAGTAATAAATGGGCAAGTTACTATTATAAACTAATTGGAAACCAATATTACCACATTGCTCTGAAACCAGAAAAATGATCAAATTGCTCTATTTCACATTTCTATGGAATCCGTGGCACCCTGTATTGTTTTCACGAATCCGTGGGAGGGTGCCACAGATTCTTCTTTTTTCTGTTGCTCCTGCCCTGGATCTGTGGCACCCTGCCACAGATTCACCTTGTTGTTTTAAGAAAAGCAGAATCTGTGGCACCCTGCCACTGATTCAAGTCGGCGGATCCGATTACTATAAATATGAGGGGGTGGTCAATTGTGAGCTCAAGGGAAAGGGTGATGGTGAGATGGTAGAGGTAGGATTGCGGCATGTGATTCGACTGAACATGAGGAGCTGTTTGGGGGTGATTCAGCTAGCGTGCACGGATTGATCCGGTTAGGAATGGGTGGATTAGGCAATTAAGAAAGGAGAGTTGGCGGCGATACTTTAAACAGTGATAGTCCTCATGAACATCCGATGATTTAAAGTACGTCGCCGCATTCTCCACGAAAAGGCCATAGCTGAGATATGACCTCCTCAGTCCATTAGTCCATTACAAGCTCCGTAGGAGGCATCTGAGAAATGGTCTCCACAGTGTTATGAAAATAGTATGGATGTACGAGGTCAATATTTACGTTTTACCGTATTTTTACCGTCAAAATGTAACTAGATTGTACTTTTACGATGTATGATGATAAATTATGATTTTGTTAGTTTCCGTTAATTTGAATTTGTTGTTTGTAAATAAAAATAGAGCGACATAAATGTTCATTTAAAATATGACTCTATTTGGAGTGAATTCTATTTTGTTGTTTTTTAGATGACTTTGTTAAAACGAGATGATAGCATAGAAACAACAGCGGCATAAATGGATACATATCTGAATTCCAATGATTTCATACATGTTCCATTTCATGAACGACTTAAACAGAAATGCACTCTAATCCTACTGAACATGAAAAGGAAAAAGCATAAAATCAGACACCTGACTAACCCTAAACCTAAACACATGGCCCACCTGCCTACACAGACCGCAGCGTCGAGGTCGGTTAGGGTCGCCGTCATCCATGGCAGTCCTGATCCGAGTCGTCCGTGGCCAACCCGCCCTTGCTCTCATCATGTTCGGATCTGGAATGACGATGGGGCCGCCATAGGGAGGCCAGTATCCCTCCGGTATGGGTGGTGCAAAGTGTAGCCGGTACACGTTGAAGACCTCTGACATGCAATACACGTCATATACGTAGGAGCCCCAATCCAATCGAGAGTGGGCACAACAAGCAGCAACATCCATGCACGGATAATGTAGCGCCTGGAAATATCCACAGTCACATGTCATGTTGATGAGTGAGACACGGTAGATGCCGAGTGAAAAACCTCTCGTAAGGCTGATCTGTGTGACCTCAAACTCAGAGCTGTGACGATCAAATTGAGTCACGGCAAAGCACATAGAATCCCTGATGTTCTTCTCCATGGCGCCCAGCAGCGTCTGACTGAATTGGTGCCCCGCACCAAGCTGTGCCTCTGCATCTTTTTCTCTCCTAACCCAAAGCTCAGCAAGTCGAAGGTAAGTGGACTTCACCAAAGCTGTCACGGGGAGGTTCTGAGTACCCTTCAGAACAGAGTTAATGCTCTCGGAAATGTTGGTCGTCATGTGACCAAACCTCCGACCACTATCCATGTACTGAGTCCAAAGTTCGTTCTCCATCTTACTGGTCCACACACCCATCCTCCTGTCCTCAGCCACCAACAAGCCATGCCAATAATCAAAATCAACTTCGCTCTTCGCATAAGCGACATTCATAAGGAGCTTCTTGGCTGCAACAGACTTGAACTTCAAAGCAAAGTTTGCAGCTACATGCTGTGCACAGAAACCACGGTAGGCGGAAGGAGGGAGTCACCCACAAGCAGGATCTTCCAAAGCAGCCTTGATCCCGTTGTGCGTGTCGCTCAAAACAAGTATACCCGGCTGCTGTGTCACATGTGCCTGGAGATGAGTCAAAGAAAACTTCCACGACTCTGTGTTCTCTCCCTCGACCAGAGGAAACGCAAGTGGGAGTATGTTCGAGTTCCCGTCTTGAGCAATTGCCAACAAGAGATGGCCCTCGTACTTCCCATACAAATGGGTGCCATTAATGCTGATAAGAGGCTTGCAATTCTTGAACACTTCCACACACAGAGGGAATGTCCATAATAGACGGAGAAAGTACGCTTCGTTGTCGTCCCCCTCCCTTACAGGACAAGTCTTCAAAATTGTTACACTGCCCGACATGGTGAGCTGGACCCCCAGAATCCACCGAGGTATCTCTGCATATGACTCATCCCAATTCCCATATATCTGGGCGATGTCTTTCTGTTTCGCCTTCCAAGTCTTCCTGTAACTGGGAAGAAAGCCGTAACTTGACTCGGTGGCGGTTCGGAGCACCTTGATGGACACAGAAGCATCTGCCCTGATCAATGGAAATATGAAGTCACATATGATATGTTAATCCAGCTACCTGTGATCGCTGGAAATCTGCCTGGCCAAACAAGTGTGCGGTTCGTTGTACATCCGCACTTCCCACGCACCCTTCCGCTTCCGGAGTGTCAATCGAATGAGCGAATTACACCCCTGCCCGAATTGCTTGCACCGTCCGAGGTACTTAGCATGATCTGTCTCCATCACCCTGTACTGGACCCCACGACGGATGCTGTAGTTCTTCACAGCAAGGACAACAACCTCCTTGTCCATGAATGTCTGTCCAATCTCAAATTCAGCTTGGTTGTTCGACCCTTGAGAGCCTTGAGTGCCGCTGCTTGGCTCACTCTGTGGTCGCCCAGGACCCGATAGTGCATCCAAGTTCAGGTTCGACAAGTGAGGAGGGTATTGATGCGTCCCTGAACTAGATGCACCTCCCTGTTGATTCGGAACCGGGCCACTATCGTCGTCACTCTCACCATCTATGAATGGTGGTTCATTATCGGAGTCATTAGCTCGCAATGCCTCCTACACACTAGGATCTGGCTCCCTCTGAACAAGCGGAGCGCACAAAGCTTGCAGTGCTCCTGTAACGGTATCCCCTAAATCAGCCACAAGGTCACCTGCTTCTGTCTCATTATATATTCCGAACGTTGGGGACGCAACGAGCTGCGCCTCTGGTTCGGCCTGGATTGCACGGCGCGATGGCCCGGCAACATTGGCAGAATGTGGACTCAGAGCAGAACCACCTGAACTCACAAGTGGAGCAAGCATATCCATAAACAGCTCGGTGGTCCGCACCTTTGGGAACTGCCTCCTGCAGTGAAACAAAACCTACAGATCATCATCAGCTTCGATGGCAAAACAACCATACATCACCCCCTGAGCCACAACAGAAATCAGAATGCGATAGTATACCATTCCCAGACGCTTCCTTCCGTTAGGACAGATCTTACGTTGGATGCTACGCTGAAGATCCGACAAATGAGTTCTCATCGTGATGAACACATTAGTTGGATTTCTACATGTGAACTTAACTCCCTCTCATGAACTGTGTTTAATCTCACCATCATGGTGAACCAAAGCAAGGAAACTACCCTCCTTAGTCATCGCTCACACAACTAAACCAAATGACCCCTCCCTAAACCTCATATTTATAGTAGTGGGATCCGCCGACTTTAATCCGTGGCAGGGTGCCATGGATTCTGCTTTTCTTAAAACAACAAGGTGAATCCGTGGCAGGGTGCCATGAATCCAGGGCAGGAGCAACAAAAAAAGAATAATTTGTGGCACCCTCCCACGTATTCGTGAAAACAATACAGGGTGCCACGGATTCCATAGAAATGTGGAACGGAGCAATTTGATCATTTTTTTGGTTTTAGAGTAATATGGTAATATTGGTTTCTAATTAGATCATATTAGTAACTTACCCATAATAAATATATAAGTGTATATATACATAAAATAGAGCCATGAAAACTAAACCCATTAAAACTCTTAATACTATTAGTTCGAGATAGGGATGACAGGATTTGAACCCGTGACATTTTGTACCCAAAACAAACACGCTACCAAGCTGCGCTACATCCCTTTCAATTGGTTTCCTGTGTCATTGTAAAGAATCTTTGTCTTCTTTTCCACATTTTCTCCATTGTATATATCTATTATATAATATATAATATTATAATTAAGAATATATAAATTCTTCTATTCTAATCCGAAAAATTATAATAATCAAAGACTTATTAAGTTAATAACTAATTAAAATAATTATAAATACAAGATTTGCCTAACATGGAAATCTATTTCATTTTTATGGAATCTTCGGGCAGAAATGGACCCCTTTTTATTAGAAAACAAAAAAGTTATCGAATGAATCGTTGTACATTTCAAATTTGAATTAAGAATTCGGCAGAAAATCCAAGTGGTTATTAACAAAATAACTATTTTATGATAGTCTTATAAATAATCAATTGTTCAAATAACACTATACATAAGACACGCGAAATTTAGGTCAAATATTTAACTTACATATACATATAACTTTTACAGTTACATCACTTTCCTAATTCTCCATTTGACATACCATAACTCATACAACATTAACAAATTGGAGAAAACTTCTAAGACGTCGAGGAATCACCCGAAAACTTTGCTTGTCTTCCAGAGCTTGAACCTGTATCTGAAAAACATGATAATAATACGGAATAAAAATCCCAAACCACTGGATTCTCAATACAGTAAATGTTCTGAAAATATAAAATATAAGATCGTACTCAGTCACTCATGTCTTATAATCTCTCACTCGAATCTCTCGATCCTTAAATTTGATTTCATTAGTTTCCTTTTCTCACATCTATTCTCATCACCTCTCATATTTTTTTTCTCATACCTCTATCCTTTTCCCTCATTACTTTTTTACCTTAATTATCTAAGGGAGATTTTAGGATTTCTAAATTCCAATCTATTATCTTTCTTTTCTTATCCCTTAACTCATTTGATCTATTCTAGGCTACTATACTACCTAGATCTTTTCGTCTCTTCATTCTTCCATTTCGTTAATCATCACATCATCATCATCATCACTTTCATTTAATGCAAGCCAAAACAATTCATATAAGTAAATCACAAATAGAGCAAGTACATCAAATAATACATAAACAAGTATAGAGTTCAAGTAACAAACCAAATAATGAAAACGCAAACAATACAAACAAATGCATATGATGCATGTTTATCCCTATGGCCAATTAGCTCATTAGGTCGATTATAAGGCCAACCCGACCTGGTCTGGTAGCTAACTAAAGGACCGTCTCTCTCACCTTATACCCAGGAGGATAAACAGGAAGGCGATCCAAACCTTCCACCATCTCTCTGGAGACAAACTTAACTTCCCAGGAGGATAAACAGAGAAGGGATCAATTCATGCCTTCTCACCGTCTCTTTGGAGTCGCACTTACGGGAACAGAGTGCCCGATCACTCCCATCACATTTGAGATAAAACCTCTTACTCATACCACCAGGAGGAAAGCATGACAAAAGTATCTTACATTCCCAACTCTCTCTGGGGTCTCATAATAATAATCAGTCATCATGTCAATCATCTTTTCTTAACCTTAACTTTAATCTTTTTATTGACCTCAAAGATCATTCTTCGATCTTATTAAATTTATCTTAAGAGGTCTCCCCTTGGATATCTATTATTCGTACACAATATCATACATTACTCCCTTAAAATACGTCATTCATATTTATTCACCATGCATGAGATGTTAACTTAAGTGTAAGGAGCAAAAGATAAAACATAACTTTAAAATTCAGCTTGAAAAAAAAAAGTTTCAAAGCATGAATCGATTCAATCTTAAGGTGAGTCGATTCTCTGGAGCCAACTCTCCAAATTTTCAATTTGGAGAGTTAATATATCGACTTTGAGGAACCCTGAGTCGACTCCGGGATATCCCTGAATCAACTCTAAGTGTCTTGAGTCAATTCTCTGCACTTAAAAATCTTAATTTTCATTACAGATCAGTTTTGAATCGACTTTGTAGCCCCGTGAGTCGACTCTCAACACATAGAAAGTTTTATCTTTAAAAACGAGTCAAAGTGAATCGATTGAATGGGGTGTGAATCGACTCTTTATACTTGAAAACATTTCATTTTGCCCCTGTGACACTTTGAATCAACTCTAGAGGTGTGTGAATCGATTCTCTAGCTAGCTTTAAAACTCTTAAAAATGGTTACTGGATTGAAATGAATCGATTCTGAACACTTTGAGTCGACTCAAGAGCTTCGAAAACACATTTTTATGGCTTCTGGACACTTGTGAATCGACTCTGGAGGTGAGTGAGTTGGTGAATTTCTTCAAAATAGAAATAAACTTATGACTCTCCAAAGTTTACCAAAAACTCAATTTCACCAAAACTCCAAAATACCATTTTCTTCTTCTAAATCCTTTATAAACCATTACCAACCATTTCAAAACATGTCAAAATCATGTATATATGTAATCAAACCAATGATTCAACTACTCCTTAACATAAAAATAATCTCAAGTTACATAACTCATACATAGGTACCATGGTCATCATTCTTTTAAACTATCACAAATCACATTCTATCCTCAATACCCTTACCTATTCTCATCTAATTTCTACCCTCTTATCTCACCTTGTTTTCGTTACTAGACATCTTGAACATTTTAAGTTCTAAAGCTACTATTAGTGATTTGTATTATTATTTATCACTCACATTTTCATCCAAAATTAAGGAAGGTTATCCTAGGTGCAACTAACGTAGAATATCATGCCATATTACGTGTTATATCAACGAAACTTAAACCGTACCTGAATTCCACGCTCACTTACGCACATGTACACTGATACGCTCTGATCTCGGCAAGTGCACCGAATCGTACAAGTAATACCACGGTGAAGTGGGTATCGTTCCCACGAGGAATAAAGGACTAAACAATACTATCTATCAATTATTCTAATCAGATCAAAATAAAACTTTGAGAGAATGATGGTGATGAACACGAAATTAGTGAGTAAAAGGGCAGAAAATTACTTGTAATTAAATCAATGGAATGAGATGTTAAGAGCTTCGGAGATGTTTTTCCCTTGAGGGCCGGTTCATACATTCGAATACCAATTCTAGGTTCTCAGTTATTGATGCCTTAGCATCTTTGTTGATTTCTTTAACCAAATCATACCCAATTCCTTTTATTTATGTGTTTGAATTATTTATTAAATCATCAAAATAGTTAAGAATGATAATAAGTTATTTATATTAACATAAACATGGTACTTTGATAAGTTTTGTTGGTAAATTATAGGAAAGATGAAGAAAATAGGTTGTTGAGCATACATCTACGCCCAGGCGTCATGATTTTCATACTCAGAAGCCTCAAACAGACACTCCCGCTCAGGCGTCAGTTCCTTACGCCTAGGCGTCCTCCTTCCTTCTGAGCTTAGCAATGGCCACGCCGCGTCACTCTCTCACGCCTGAGCGTCATCATCTTGTGGCCTCATGAAGACATCAACAAGCACCAACGCTCAGGCGCCCCACACCAACGCCCAAGCGTTGGCATCAAAATCACCATCTGAGGCAAGCAGCTCCATCCACGCCTAAGCCTCTAGCACTGAACGCCCAGCGTGGAGACGGCCTCGTCCTTCATCAAGCTCAGAATCAGCACTCAGCTAGCCAGGCCTAGGCGCCTGACACCCAACGCCTAGCGTGGGACTGCGTCTCAGCTCAGAAAAGCTCATCAGCTTGACACTCAACGCCTAGGCGCCAGGATCAACGT
>JASCZI010181317.1:63971-84637 GCA_036250425.1 Stylosanthes scabra | reverse complement strand
CCCCCCCCCCCCCTCCTCCGAGCGGGCGTGTCAGTAATATTAAGAACATGGAGAGTAAGTACATTTACCTTGAAATAAATGTATGGGTGGTGATTATTGGCTCAAGTCCAAGCTAGAGCAATCCTATAACATCAAGAATCGCAAAACTTAAGCACTCCCAATTTCGTAGAACTTAGGGCATTGGAAATGGAGATGAAATTCGAGTTCCTTATCTCAATGTTGGTATAGAATCGAAGAGGGTTGGACGAGCATTGCGCAGCCACAAACGATACGTCTTCGGATCAAAAGTTATTGAGGATCAAAAGGAAGAATGAATAGTTAACTTCTTTCTTCTCTTCTCTTCACGAGCATTGCTCGTTTCTTTCTTTCTTTCCTTTTTAAGAAAAATGAAAGAGAGAGACAGAGCGTGGCTCTCATTAAAATGGGTGGATTGCATTTTTGCAATTCCTCACATTGGCCCAACTTCGGGCCAAAACTTTTAGAATAAGTGTTTACGTTTTAACTCTTAATATTTTTAGGTGCATCTCTATATTTTTACTTTCACTTTATATTCTTTCCAACGTCTCCAAGTTGATACTATCCTTTAAAATTATGGTTCGAATTACCGCGCAGTCCTTAGCGATGGCTTACTCTCTTTTACTCGGAAAAATCCACCGAATCTAAATATTTTAGCCAAATTTTCAAATTCTAAGATCTCACTTATTTATCCCATTTGGGGCTCTATGTAATTATATCTAAGTTATTTAATTAATCAATCGATTAATTAATTATTTTAAGCTATTAATTTCGCGGGGCTTACAATATTTCTGTGCTGATATTTATATTTTTTTCATGCTAAAAATAATATGTACGGAGGTATATAATGGTACACGTAGATTAATTCTAATTCTTAAACATTTATAATCAAACTGCCAGTCTCACGGGCTTTATCCCTAGTAAATGATTATTCTTACCTATTGTTGGCCCTCGTATCACCCAGGTTCTTCCGCAGTAACTAGTGATCATTTAGTACAATGAAATTTACCTATCCAACTGTTCAATGACACTGGAAGAATATTATGTTGAAATTATGATCAACCCCAGCAGATCTACAGTCTTTCAATTACTTATTATTTTCCCCTCACAACAACAGCCAATGTAGTCAATGATAGGAAAAATGTAAATGGCCAAAACTCAGAGATAGCATATATATTTATGATTGCAAAAAAAAAAAAAAATGGCATCCTCGAAATTCTTTAATTTTGTCCACGATTGTAAGTTATATACTTAGAGACCTCAATAGAGTATTCTGATTTATGGTATATCTGACCTCACTACAAAAATACTCACTATGCTGTGCCTATTTCATAATATATCTTCACTTGCGCTCTCTCAAATTACTAGGTATAACAAATACATAATCTACACAAAGCCCTCCTTTAGAGTGTGTACAATCAATCTGTGTCATGGAGAATCCAATTTCAGTTATAGGTTTTGATCCACTTACAATAAACAATAAACTCACCCACCTTGTAATCTACCCAACAGGCACGCTTATGATTTGATTTGAAACTGGATATGCGTCATCCAAGCCTTTTGGAGAATCATCCCAGGTGAAGCCCGAAGGAGAGGGTATAAATATCAACAGGCAATGGAAACTTGATGACCACCCCATCCACCTCAAACCACCATATTTGCTGCAAATAGGCTACAATGTTGAACCTGAAATAAATGAATCATAGAAATATAACAAAATGCTATTGCAACATCAAGACATTTAGAATTTGTTGAATAGAAGCACGTGAGTGGTGCCATAATTCAAGTATGGAAATGAAAGTATAAGACTGAGAATTACAATGCCCAAACTAATATAGGCTGTCAAAAATAAACCAAAACCAATCAACTATGAATGTTTAACTCCATCCACAGTACTGAACTCCCCTGCTCAATTGTCCCTGCAAATTTACATTAAAACGGTTTCATGCTACATCCATGTCTCCCTCAATTTCCTGCACACAGTAATTTTAAAATAATCACCCATCACTAACTACTTTGTTTCCAGTTGCCACTGACTTGAAACTATACCTACACTTGTACCTAATTTGCATTACAAATTTCCATTTCTCAATCAAATTCTCCCACGTCCTATTGAAACACATCAAATCAGTTACTACATCCAACCCACAACTTCCGCCTCTTAGGCCTCACCATTATCCCGATTTTGCAACTAATTCAACAATGTCATCCTCCTATTCCAAATACAAAACAAAATGCTTTGTTTCCCTTCCTCCACCTAAGACAAAATGCTTTGTTTCCATATATACCTTGAAGGCATGACACACTTTAATTTGCATCCTATGAGATAATGCGTACTCAGAACACCTGGCCGCCGTTCTTGCACTCACCGTCTCTCCCTCCCATATACCACACTTCTCCCATATTCTTAGCTTCTATATATCCACTTACCACAAACTTGTTAGTTTCAGCCAGATAACTCACACACTGTTACCACTCTCTTACTCCACTATTTGTTAGTTTCATCATTGTTCTACTACTGCACTACTATAGTGACAAAATTTTGCTATGCATCTAACAGAAGAATAGAAATAGATAAGAAACCATAATATTTTAGATAACTTTTGAAATCATAAATCTTAATTTAGAGTAAACTGAAAACAATTGCTGTGACCACAATATTTTAATATGTATATAATTACTGTGACCACTATAGAGTATGCATCGAAAAAGATTCAACTTTGAATTTAACCGAGGAAAAAGAACAAACTGTAAGATCTACCACAGTTCATAAAAAATGATACAATCATAAAAAATTACCTCTGCAAGAGGGGAGACGCAGAAAACAGCAGTAGCGGAGTATAGCAAGAGCAACAAAGGTAGCAGTGGCAGCAGCTCAGCGGCAACATCCTTCAGGCTCGACAACAACCGCAAGCAGCGTTGGTTTCCGCCTCTGCCTTTGCCTTCTTCCAAGATCTGCAGCCCTCTCTTCCACTATCTCCAGGCTCTCTTTCTTCCCCGCCGCTCTCCTCCTCGGCAAACACAGCGCCAGCAAATTTCTATTTCTAAGGAGAGAGGATTTGGCAAATTTCTATTTCTATGTTGCCATACTATTAAAATAGTAAAAGTGATCACTCCCTAGACAGCTGATATAAAAAAGAAGCAAAAAGTTCTAATTTGAATTTTTAAATACTCAAAAAACAATAATTATAATAATTATATTGATACAATTCACAGCAATACGCAGAACATAAATGAGTTTACTTTTTTTTTTCATAAAGCTGCAACAACATCCAACATTTTAAGTACAAATACAGATGAGAAGTTTCCTTCATATAGTTCCTAAGATATGATCAATTCAAGTGGTCACACTCAAACCATGGTTACTATAGAGCGAAAGGATCTTAGACTCAACCTGTAAAGAGAAATAGCTACAATCAAATCAAAGTTCTTGATAAATCTTGTTCATAAAATATGAAAGGAAAAAAAAAGGAAAAAGAACCTAATCTGAAAGATATATTATTCCCTGCAACTCAACAAATCTAAAAGACAATATTCATTTCATTTTTTTAGAAAAGGAACAAAGAACAAAATACTGCAACAAACTATGAATAGTCACCGGCTAGCTAAAATGATTGAATTTCCATTTAAACAATACCAATAACCAATCAATTGAAAACCCTATATAAAAAAAACAACATCCAATCCAACCACCACCACATATAACATTCTGTTTGAAAAATTACAATATGGTATTTGGCTCCCAGATCAACGTTTTGAGATGGAAAATTAACTTTTCCAACCTCCCAGTCCCAGTAGGTATTTGCCTCATTATCACCATGGTATCTGCCTATGGAACATAACATACCATGAAAATGGCAGGTGGCATAGGCATTCAAATCCTGGTGCTACTAATAAGTCTAGCACCAACCCGATCAAGGCGCTTAACGTTAGCACAAGCCTTTAAGTTGCCCTCCTTGAAAAAAGTATCTACCATCCTGTCACCGATCTCCATTCCTCTGCGCTCATCGTCAATGACGGCAACAGCAGTGGGTCCAGCGCCGCTGATGGTGCAGCCGAAAGCCCCAGCATCGAGAGCAGCCCTCTTGACGGCCTCCATGCCGGGAATCAATGGGGCACGGCGAGGCTCAACAATCTTGTCGGAGGAAAGAGCCTTCCCGAGCGCCGGCAAGTCCCCCTGCAGGACCGATGCCACCAGAGCACCCGCCTGGCTGCAGTTCCAGACATGGTGCGGCATCCCAATCTCCGTGGGGAGGGCAGCTCGCATCTTCTTTGTGGGGGCCTCAAACTCAGGCGTCACCAACACGAAGAACAGCTCCTTCTCCGCCGGGAACCTCAGCTGGATCAAATCCAGGGGCTCGTAGCTGCGAATCAGCACGAACCCTCCCATGATCGCCGGCGCCACGTTGTCCGCGTGGTAACCGGAAACCTTCTCCTCCGACTTCAGGGAAGCCAGGACTAGGTCGTGAACCGCCAGCTTGTTGCCAAAGATCTCGTTGACAGCCACGGCAGCTGCGGCGGCGCTGGCGGCGCTGGATCCCAGGCCACTTCCCAGAGGGAGACCCTTCTCAAGGGAGAGGGAGAGGCCGACGGAGCGGATTCCAAGCAGCTTCATGACTTCGATGGCGGCGATCCCAGCACAGTTCCAGAGAGGGTTTTTGCTGAGCCTGGTGGTACCGGAGATGTCAGAGATTGAGATCTCTCCCGGGTGGACGTGTGGGTCGACGGTGAGGGAGACGGTGTCGCCGAGGCCATCGACGGCGCAGCCAAGAAAGTCGAAACCGGGGCCGAGATTAGCGACGGTTGCTGGAGCAAAGGTTTTGACGGAGGTGCAGACGGGGTGGGGCTCAGTCTTGGTTTTGGAGGGGACGGAGAGGTTGCATCTTGTCCTAGTCGTCCTCCTCCTCTGTTTTGGGATGGGGATTGTGATGGAGATGGAGATGGCTACTCCTTCTGCTTTCAGATCCAAAGGAGATGCAGAAGCAGATGAAGGATGTGGACACGGACGGAGGAAGCACGCTGCCATGCCACTCCTTCTCACTCACTCACTCACACTAACTAGGAACAAGATTCTTTGTAGGGGCGGCTGACAAAATAATTATTGGAACCCTGCTTCTTTTTATTGTAAATTATAAAATAGCTCTTTACTTTGTTTTATTTTACTTTTAAAGCTGACACTAAAAAACATAAAAAGGCATTGAATTTTTCAATTTCACTATTTTTTGAGTTTCACAAATTGTTTTAAAGTAGAGAAAACCCAATTCAGCTCCCAACCATTTGTTAAATAGACAAGCTCACCCCAATGATACTAAAACTCCTGCCTCGGAACACTAATGAAATAAGACAACTAAACCCATAAAACTGGTTGCTAATAGGTCACAATTCCTAGTGTTAGTTACTATGTGATGTGTCAATTAATTATTTCACATGGATTATTAGGACCAATTGGCCCCTCCCCTCATTGATTTGAAGGGTTATAACATGAAACCCTAATCGTGCTTCATCTTCTCAATTTCACTCTTTTTTCTTCTCGAAGGAAGCCATGGCTACTTAAGGGAGAGAATCAACCCCAATCATCCGCGATAGAGCAGTTGGTGGAGAGAGAGAGAGAGAGAGAGAGAGTTGGAGCACAACCAGCAGTCACCGAGGAGCTTCAACGAAGAAGAAGAAGAGATGTGTTGCCTCAATCTGTCACTATGGAACAAATACAATTCTGTTTGAGTCTTCTATTCAAATGAATCCTAACAGGTTATTTTTTGGCTACTCACACTTTAAGGTTCTTCTTCTTGTTGTTTTAGATTTTCTTCATTTTGTCAATGAATTCAATTTTTGTTGTTGATGCTGCAAATTTTTGTTCTTTATGTCAATTTGCATATTTAGGGAAAAGGATCTCATTGCAAACATTTTGCTTGGTTGAATGAGTATGTTGCTTTTGTCATAGCAACGATGGTAGCAAGGCACCTGAAGTAGAAGACTCAATGAAGATTATTGAGGAAAGGATGATATCATTGGAGAAGATGATGGCAAATTTGAGTAATAGGAAGAGGGACATTGCAATGAATTACTACAAGGAAATTAGCATATTTTTACTTGGATTTTTCTTTTTTTTCATTTTGCTTGCCTTTAGGGCTCAATTCTACTAGAAATGGGCGAATTGTTGGAACCGTTGTATTGAAATGTGCATTGAAATATAAACTCTGCTCCTTTTGTATTGAAATATAATTCAGTTTATGTATTCAATTATAAATTGTGCCAGAATCATAAAAAATTTCAGTAATCATCTAATCATTTAAAAGCTCTCAAAATGTCATACACAAAATAGCAGTCGATAACATTGGATATCTAAAACAAGACAAAAGAGTTGGGAATTCATCATCAACAAAGTTAAAAGCAATCAAAGTAATGCTTTACATCCACAAAAGAGTAATTAAAAGTAATCAAGGTAATTCATCCTTCATTAGTAGCATCCTGATTGGGTGCTTTGAATCCTAGTGTTGGAATGAAACTGAATATCCTTGAAGTTGTTGTCCTACTAGCTGCTGCTAGAGTTTCTGCAGAAATAGTATAAGGATTTGAATGGTTAGGAGGTGGAGCAACTTCAGAAGTTGGTTCAGGCTACACAACTGTGTTCAGAGATGTTTGAGGTGCCCTGAAGATCCTTTACTTGGGTCGAAAAGGCCTATTCATGGAACTGAATGATGGTGTAGTCAGGGGTGTAGAAAGAGTTGGTAGATTTAGAATAGGATTTTGTGGAGGACTGGAATGGTTTACATCTACATGATCCTGCAGCATCAATTGCAACAAACAATTTAGTATTGTAGGTTTAACTTGAGTATGGTGAAATTTGAGGTTTTAATGTGAGTAAGATGGATTCTTACCACCATAGGGGGTGAAGATTGAAATAGTGGAATCTCAACTTGTAGCTCTTGTGGATTGTGGGTTCCTTATGTTCCTTGGGGCATGAAAGGCTTCTTGGTCATCTTTTTCTTATTTTTCCTTGCTTTTGCTTGTCATTGTAACGTTAGTGTAACCTCATAGATAATCCCAGGGTGGTGGCATGAGGATGGGTGGCCAAAGATGACTTGTGTTTGACCAACCACTAAATGAAAAGTCATGTGAATTAATTGTAGAAGTCTCTTATTTTTAAAACCGAGCACGTAACTTTGGGGAAATGATGGGTTTTGCCAATCCAAAAAATTATAGTGTGGGCTATGCATATTGGTGGTCAAAAATCATAACCCAAAAGAGTGGCTTCTATCTTTTTGCAAGGTTTAGAGAACCGAACCGGTCACTGAACCAGTGGAGTGACTGGTTTAAGGGTTTAGAGGTTCGACCGAGATCAGATCGTTTACTTAAATATATAATAAAATAATTTGAAATCATTATAAAATTATTTAAAATATAATATTATTAATTTTTAATTAAAAAACGCTAAAATATCGGTCTGGTTTGACGGTTCACGATTTTTGACCGATTTTTAACTGGTCTGATGTCAATCGGTTTTCGCATATGAACCGGACCGGACAAAGGATCGGTTCCCGATTTTTCCGGTCGAACTGGCCGGTCCGATCTGATTTTCAGAACACTGATATTTTGTCTTTAGTTCAAATGAGGCAATAACTAATGACCAAATAAAAAAATGAGGCAATAAATCAATTAAGTGTACAATTAAGCCTAAAAAATTTAATGTCCAAAAAAAAAACCCTAAAAAATTTAAAAAGTAGAAGATATAGTAGTCATTTACAAAATATGCACAATACGAAAAGAAATAAATTGAAACTACATTATGAAAATTTTATTTAAGTAAATTTTATAGCGGTGAATTTTCAACTCAATTTTAATTTTTATTATTTGTTGCTATGTATGAAAAAGAAATATCTAAATAAAAGAAACATTATTTGAAAAATATAATAACTTATTTAAGAAAAAATGGAAGATATTTTATTTAATATGATTAGCTATTATTATTTGTATATAGAATGAAAATACTAAAATAAAAGAATACTAAAAGAATATATATATCTTTACTTTTACTAATTTTGGTATACACAAAAAAAATAAATAAAATAACACTAATTTTAGAATACATTAAAAAAACAACTTACTATATATATTAAGAAATATAATTAATTTTGGTGTACACCTCTTTTTTGTATACACCTCCAACCAAGTTCTAAACGAACAGATTTTTACTACTAGAACGAACAGATTTTTTAAAGCAAACGAACAAGTGTTTTAATCTGTTCGTGTCAACTATAAAATATGTTCGTTGTACATATATATTTCTGTTCGTGCACGAACAGAATTTTACTACTAGAACGAACAGATTTTTAAAAGCAAACGAACATGTTTTAAAATTTGTTCATGTTAACTATGAAAATATATTCGTTGTGTATATAAAAATCTGTTCGTTTGGGACTTGATTGGAGGTGTACACCAAAAAGAGGTGTACATGTAGCATTACCGTAAAAAATATATGTGATTCCTTAATTTAAAATATTTATCGAAAAGCCAAAATTACACTCTGATACACATATTAATTACCATATGATAAGGAAAAATACTATCAGAAATAAAAATACATCGAAAACAAAAGTTCAATTTTGATACAATATTAATGTAAATAATTTTATACATGTATTCAATTATATACCATTACGTCAATAAAAGAAGAATTTAATTTAATGGAGTGTCAATATAAATGTATTTTATATGTGTATCCAATTATATAAAATCACATTCACAAAAATAAGTTTTTTTTTCATTGACTTCGTGATTAATTTATTTGCCAACGGATGTAATTGTACGACTGTGTGTAAAATGTTTTACACTGTCAAACTATCAATGCATCAAAATTAAACTTAAGAAAATTATTTTTTATTAATCTCATGATTAGATATTAAAAAAATATAATTTTATATATGTGTAAAATATTTTACACTATTAATATATCAAAATTAAACCCACAGATATAATAAGAAAAATTAAAAAAAAAAAAAAATTTCCTATTACACCTTTAAAAACAAAATATTAATAAAGAAAAGTAAAAGATAGAAATAATACCACTATAATAAAAATATTTGATACCAATAATGAATTAGTTAATAATTTTTTCTTCCGTACCTGACGACGACGGTGATAATAAAAAATCTGGACGTTGATTTTCTTTTTTTTCTAGAATTCATAGCAATGTAAAAATAAATAAATACATGTATTCTTTTAATATTATTTTATTTATTTTTATTCCGTATACAAATAATAAAATAGTCAATTTCACCTTAAATAAAAAATTAATTTACGTGTATCATTATACATTTTTATAAACTTTTTTTTTCATTTTGATTTATGTTGAAATACATTATTTTTGTGTTATACCTAATTGTTTATATGCTATCATATGTTATATTCATGTTTTTTTTAATTTTTACGTACTAATATTTATATTTTCTATATTATAAATGAGATATATGGAGATATACGGTGGTACATGTAGCATTATCCAGGGACTTACATTTGGGGGAGCAAGCATAGGCCTTGGCCCCAGCTTTTCTTGAAAAAAATTAGTAGTAATAATATTTTAATTTAAAAATAATATTTTTATAATTAACTATTAATTATCTTTAATAAGAAAAAGTTCAATAACAATATTAAAAAAAATGCAATCTAAAAATATTATCTATCTTTAATAATTAAAATGTTAGAATAAAAATCACTAGCAATCAATAATTAATTATAAAAATTATCAAAGATTTTATTAAATAAATCACTGCCTCTGAATAAAATATCTTTTAAATATAATTTTTTTAAACTAGTCTTTTAAACATTTTTTTCTTTCACATAACAACAAATAATTAAATTTAAAACTAAATTGATAAGTCAGTCCTCTAAAGTCTACTTAATTAGAATTTTCATAATATAATTTCAGCTTATTACCTTTTGTAATTTGTATTGTACATATTTTTGTAAAACCAATTATTGTGTGACCTCTTTTGAAAAAAAAATATAGAGCTCACATCAACATACACACATTTCGGTTTATAATTTTTGGTCACTCCAACTTGCATGTTTTTTCCTTTTTTTTTTTCCACTTTCTATACGCCCCCACACTAAACATATGTTTTTTTGAAATGTCAAAACTCATAATTTCCCCAAGTTGACTGTAACTAATTATTAAGACAAGTAGCTAAAGTAGTCGATTCACATGCCACATGTCTTCCGTTTAGTCGTTGGTCAATCACAAGCTATTTTTGGCCACTCATCTCTATGCTATCACAGACTTCGCCTAACCCTAGAGATGGCAAAAAACCCCAGAGACCGCACGGTCCCCTCGTGCGCCCGCAAAAATCCTCGGGAGCACTTCAGGTGGATTTTGCTTGCACCATGCCATCGCACGGCTCATCTGCGCAACCGCACGAGGAAAAGTCAATTCTGAGGACATCATTGATCGCGCAACTGCACGATATCGTCTGGCAGAAATAAAATGAATGCTAAAAATGAAATTTCAAGTTTTCGAGCTAGAGTCAAGCCCCTTTGAAGGCTCAATTTGACCTATTTGAGGAAGGAACAACTGAAACACGAAACATAATTCCCTGAGGACCAATTTTAGATTTTAGAATAGTTTTTGGGAGAGTTTTCTATCTCTCTCATTTTCTCTCCTATAGTTTATAGTTGTTCTTTACTTGTTCATCCATTTACAGCCCTTCACTAGCCAAACTCTCTATTTTATTTCATGTTTGAATTGTTGTTGCTTGACTCTCTTGTTTAATTAAAGTAATTTCACTTAATTATCTCATTTGCTCGTTTTTATTTCAATTATATATCTCTTGTTCTTGTGTTCTTAGTTTATGCTTGCTGGAAATTAATTCTTGTGATGATCTATTGTTGTTCTCCTTGATGATTGTTGATGTTTGTTGGTTCTTTTGTTGATCTATCACAATTGCTAGCTTAGATTGTCATTTTCTCTTGTTAATCACCATGTTTCCATCTTATGCATGCCAAGTGTTTGATATTTTGTTTCTTATAACTATGGAGTAGTGTTCTTGTGTCTTGGTCATGGGTTGAAGTGTGGATAATCTTAGCCACTAATCCCTAAGGACAAGAACGAGCTAAGGCCCGGGTTAAAATTGTTCCGTTAACGCTAGACTATTGCTAGTGATGATTGAGTCCTTAATGAGGTGAACTTGATTAATTAGTCAAGTTCTAAGGACCTAAGATCTTCGCACTAGTGAATTGCCTAGGACATTCGAAACGAGATTAATTCTACCCACTCGACAACCATTTGACAGAGTGGGCTTTGTAACTTACGTGACAACCATTCATAATTTGGATTAGTGGTGATATAGGAACACACTATACTTCAATCCAAGACCAAACACCCTTATTACTTGCAACACAAGTTATGTTTCATTTTTTTGTTCTTATTACCATATCTCACCATTGCAACCCTTAATATTTTTGCAACCATTTACGAGTCACAATATTTCAATTCCTAGGGAGAACGACCCGAGTTCCATACTCGATATTTATTTTTTATTGGTTGCAAACTCTATGACATCTTCTTGTTGAAGAAAGTTCCGACCTTACATTCATAACTGGTTCAGGTTCCTCTACAACGAAATCTTTATTTTCAAACGACAAGAAATTTTGAACCGACCTTGAGAGTGACGCCGCCGGAACGACCTCTTCAGGCTCACCGAAGTTCATCTAAAAACAGTTTTTGTCAAAACTCGTAAACTTACGTTTTCAATAAATAAAAAAAAACTCTTCAACAACCTTTTCTTAATTCCCAATTCACTTCAAACACATTTCTTTCTCTTGAAACATTTATTATCAAAACTTAATGACATAAATTAACCATCTCATGCATAGGTACTAAATCTTTAAAAATATTTTCATCATTTCATTCATCATTATCATCTTACATCAAACATTTAGACTAGACTTAGCAAAATCATTCATCAATATAATCAAACATCATCATACAATTTCATTTCAAAGTTATCCAGGTCTAACTAGCCTAGGTTATCATGCTAGATTACATTTTACATTTCAATGGACTCATATGCGGTTTCCTTGCGTCATTGAACATCCAAGCACACCATCAGCACACCCATTACCTCTAGGAGCTTCCTCAAACCTTCTATTACTTATCTATTCTCTACTTAACATCTATCAACATCTATAACCACAATATTCTCAATTTCATAAATATAGGGTTCATAAAGTAGTAAGAACTAGGGTTGTGATTACATATTTGCATTTTTATCTTCAATCACCGTAATGGGTGGTGATTTTTGGCTCTTGCTCAAACTAAAGCATTCCTAGAACAACAAAATATCACAAAATTTCAAACACCTAAAACCCTATATTTTTGCAGATACTAGGGCTGAGAAATGGGAAAGGAAATTTGAATTCCTTACCACTATGTTCACATAGAAATGGAGAGGGAGGAACGAGCTTCGTATAGCTGCAAATAGTGCGTCAATCGAAGCTCCAGTGTGAAAGTTACGAGGGTTGGAAGTTGAGGTTGCATAATCGCACCTCAAAATTCCATTTCTCCTTCTGCTCCATCTTTCCTTTGAAGAAGGAAGTAGAATGAATAGAAAGTAAAGGCTAATGCCCTTTATTTCATTAAATGGGGGCATTTTGGTAGTCTCGCATATTTTGCTCACTTTGAGCCAAAATCTTTAGAAAATGTGTTCACGTTCGCATCTTAAATATTTTTGTGAGCGTTTTCTATATTTTTTTCTTCGCTTTATTCCCGTCGACTCCAAGTTGACACTGTCATTTGAAATGACAAACCGGTTTATAACGCAACTTAAACTGACGGTATATCTTATTTCGCTTAAAAAATCCACTGAATCCGAATATTTCAGTGAAAATTCCAAATTCAGAGGTTATCCTTATTATATAAACCTTGGTCACTAATTTAGTTGTCGTATCAAATCTAATTAATTAATTAGTTAATTACTTATTTCCTCTAATTAAACTTTTGGGTTTTATAGAATTAGTGTTTCATGATACGTTTAGGGTGTGGATTGAAATAGTGAATAATTTTTAGATAAAATAAATGATTTTTTATCTACTCAATTGATTAAATTTATGAAATTTTTGACAAATTCAATTTTTTAATGATTTCTAAATATATAAAAAAAAAACATTATTTCTGAACATTTTATTTGATTTGGTATCGACTCTCATCTATTCATTCAATATTCAATAGATTGGTTTTGCAAGAAACACGTTAAACCCTAATCCCCAAACTCCACCAATAAAAAGCTATTTTTCAATATTTGTGAAAAACAACTCATTCTAATGCATTTGTCAAATATCAGTAGATTTGATTTGCAAAAAATATGATTGCTAGTGATATCCAATCAATTAGATAAGGTATTTGACCTGTTGTTTCTTTAAAAAAATCCATACATGAAAACAATAAAATGATTTTCTAATCTAATCAACGCAAGCTCAATTCATCCCCTTGGAACACATACACGTCAAATCAATTGGTATAGAAATCCATACACATAATTCCAAACCGAATTAATTGATATACAATGCAAGCTCAATTAAAAATTTTAATTTTAGTAGTATGCCTATTTTTTATTGTGCTCATAATTTTTTAGATTGGTTAACTATATTTACTTTGTAACTTGATTCATTCTAATTTTTTAATATCAAATAGTTATTTAGGATGTGCAAATATGTAAAAAGTATTTATAGAAAGAAAAAACTCGATTAGTTAAGTAACAAATTGGTCATAGAGTAAAACACAATCAATTGGGAGAATTATCCAATCAATTGGCTGAAAGTAAAATTTCCTCTTATCCAATATAATTCCAATTGATTGGTATATTACCCAATAAATTGGCCAGCAAAAATGATTTTCTAGTCAATTGGTTTTAATCATCCAATCTATTGAATATCAACGCAAACTAAATTTAACATTATTTGAATATACACAAAATTGATTTGTGTAGAAATGCATACTCAAAATCAATAGATTGGGTTTTCAAACCAATAGATTGGTTTCCAAACACAGAACCAATAGACTGATCTTCGAACACGATAAATTTATATACAATATAGATCTCAATTTCATCAATGCAGAACACGAAAATTTACAGAACACTCTGAATACGGAAATTTTCAGAACCCAACAAATTTCAATTTTAAAGAATAAAAAACCAAACTAATATTTATTAAATTTTTTGAATTAAATAAATTGGTATGGAGATTGGTAATAGATTATAAATTTGACAATAGTTGAATTGTACATATAAGAGTGTTCCAAACTCAAGAGAAATTTGAGAAATAAATTGAAGATATATTCTGATTGTTCATAACAGATGAACATTGAATAATAAAAAAATAAATTCAAAATTAAATTAAAAAATTTAAATTAAAAAAGACAAAGGACCAAATAATAAATAAAATTAGAAATGGACTATTTTGGCAATTTTTATTTATTTACTTTTCGAAACATTTTGAAAACATCACTTGCACCACTAAATAGTTTAAAATTACTTGGTGCATAGAATCCTTTATCTTGTCAGTATTAGAACACTAGTCTATTTATCTATTTTCTATTTAATAAAGCATAGATAAAATTACTATTCATGAATAGTAATATATTAAGGCTTCACTAATGGGCTTTTTGGGTTCAGGGATGGTGTAGTGCTGGTCCAAGAAAATGTTGGACTTGGTCTGGTCTGGTCTGATAAAAGCATGAGAAAAAATATAGTGTTTAGTTCAACTCTTTTGTCCAATAAATTTTTTTATGTGGGTGTCATTAGTGATCCCCAAGTGGGAGTTTATATATATATATAAAGAAAAGTTGTGATTGGTGGAGAATGAGTTTACTTGGATTGTGCCTTATTTATACAATGAGTGAAACTAATTTATGGGATAGTGCAATGAAGTCTTCTTGGCACTTCCCTCCAAAATTAAAAAAATGGGGCTGCTTATTTCAATATCAATGTGTAATATAAATTGTTTTAACTCATAAACATTGTTGTATATTTTTTTGAAAAAAATCATTTCAAATTTAAAATTAAATATATAGTGAAAAAAAAATTCACTGAAGATTGCACCATTGAAAAAAGGCATGGCGAAGAAAATTGTATCATCTTCAATGAATGTAGCGGTTGATCATATTGCTGATGTGAATCCCAGCAAGCTTGGTTGGAATTTGGGGGTTGGAGTGGTGCAGTTGTTTGATACTCCGAATCAATGGGGCGGTCCGGATGCTTACAGTATGGACATGATGAATAGGTAAGTTTAAGAAAGTGTGTAGTTTGTGATTTTTCGTTATCATTCTTCTTAGTTTTCTTCAAATAATGTAACATTTGTTTCCTTCTATGTTTCAATTGATTTAGGGGGATCATATTCACTACACTATACCGAAGGCACATGTTACCTTATCTAAGACTTGCATTCGTGAACACAGTATCTATGAAAGGAGTAGTTTTGTTGTTCAAGCGAATGTGAAGCCACTGAGGACAACCAACCACAAGTATAAGCTGAGTTTCTATGTGAAAACTATTGTGCGAAGTCTCCCAAGCACTGCATTCCAGTTTAATATGTTTCGTTTCTTTTTCTTATGCAGAGATTGAAGTTCTTGCATCTGACAGGCAAAATCGTTTGGTTGGTAAGTTGTTGGAAACACAATTTGTTTCATTTGGTTATATTAGTTCAGGTTTCTCATATATATGTGATTTGCTTTGTTTAATTTTATTTATTTTAGATTGTATTGAACATGTGGTTGACAAGGAGATTCCTAGAGATTTGGTGACAAAATCAGGGTAAAAAAACACTTATGACTCTTTACATAGAGGATTGTGAGTGAATATTGTAGTTGCAGTGTGATATTAAGTTTTTAATATTTTTACTTAAACTCTGATATAATGTAAGAATTTTCTTTGCTTCATTGTAAGAGAAACAAGATGAGATGTACACTTTTTGGAGAATTGGTAGGGAAAGTAGCACCATTGTTACAAAATGAGGATGTTGAGCCTTTGATTTTGGTGACACAGTTCTTCAAACCCAACGTGTATTTGAATGAGGGATATATTCAGAACACACTTCACGTTTCTCAAGTCTTTATTAATCCAGATTCTGAAGATGTTGCTGCTTTCAAAAGAAGGTAGTAATTTGGTCGGTAAGTTGTTGGAATCACAATTTGTTTCATTTGGTTATATTAGTTGAGGTTTCTCATATATATGTGATCTATTTTGTTTTATTTTATTTATTTTAGATTGTATTGGATATTTGGTTGGCAAGGAGGATCCTAGATATTTGGTGACAAAATCAAGACAAAAGACAACACTTATGGCTCATTACATAGAGGATTGAGAATGAGTATTATGGTTGCAGTGTGATATTAAGTTTTTAATAATTTTACTTAAACTCTGATATAATGTAAGAATTTTCTTTGTTTCATTGTACAAGAAACAAGATGAGATGCACACTTTTTGAAAAATTAATAGGGAAAGTAACACCATTGTTACAGAATGAAGAAGCTGAGCCTTTGATTTTGGTGACGCAGTTCTTCAAACCCAACGTGTATTTGATGCTAACACCCAACATCGAGTTTCCTAGATAGATAACAAAATAAAACAAATTTAACCCAAAATCCAACAAAACAAATCATAATCACACACAACTACCTATTTGTAAGTTAACAAATAGAAACTATGTCTCTCAACACGCAATTGCGAGTCTTATAAATGACTAAATAAACAAAATAAATGATACACAAAATCAAACTAACAAATAATTTTCACACATAGTTACATATTTGGAAATTGACCTCTGACATGTGGAAAACATCCTCAATTGTCACAATTAGGTAATCACTACCAGAAAGTTCATTACTTGCTAAATACTGAGATTCACTCTCTACATGAGTGATACATTGAGAGGCAACTTCTTTATCCCTCGGCAAACTAAAAGCCAAATGGAAAAGTTAAATAAATGAAATTTTTCTAAAAAACTCTAATTTCCACGATATGATACAATACATTATTATATTAACCACTATGTCACGTACCTTCTTTTGAAAGCAACGTCATCTTTGGAATATGGATTAATAAAGACATGAGAAACATAAGGTGTGTTCTGAATATATCCCTCGGTTTATTTTGAGGCATGTGCCGATAACTGGTGTTATGCATCGTGTAACAATTGCAAAAGCAAGTTGAAGGAGATTAAGAGTCGGTTTGTGTGTCAGGTTTGCGAAAAAGGCTTCACCAAACCACCTCTGAGGTTGTAAATGATTTTTTCTTTTAGTAATTATGTGAATAAGAATTTTGAAGTCCCTAATCCTACAAGGTGGAAGATAAGTTAAGGGTTAACTGGATTTGTGGTTGTTGTGCAGGTACCGTCTTAATGTCATTTTGACAGATGGTACTGGCTGTTTTAATGTGATACTCTGGAATGAGAAAGTGAAATTAATTATGGAATATGGTGATTCTATGGTGTTTTTTAGGAGAAACATCCAGACATGAGTATATTTGTTGTCATGAACTTTAGAATGACACATATGTAGGAGAATCTGTAAATGTCAGCATTGAAATTGATGCCTGACAATTGTGCTGAAAAGTGTATAGCGAAGAGCAGGAGAGAATCTTGAAAAGATAGAAACCGGTCGGTAGAATTTAATGTTTAGTAAATGTAATTAAGAATTAAGCAAATTTTTTTTGTTGGGCTGTGATAGCATTGCACGGTGGACTTGTGTTGGTTGAAGGCCTTAATATTTGTGGAAATGATATTTGGAGGTGATGTGTTAAGCCCAAAGCTGTTTTGATGAAAACACCTGTATATATATGTATATGTAAATATGGACCCGTTTGCACATATACGGAAAAAAATTCTATTTTAAAACAAAAAACTTAAAAGGAAAAATACAACATTTACCATGGATTTTTTTAAATAAAATAAAAAAATATCGTATTTACCATTGTAGGCACGCTTACAGAAATTTACATTTTTAGGCGCCCCTTACATATCTCGGGTTCTGCAAGCCCGGAATAAGCTAAATACGTATCTTGGGCTTGCAGAACCCGAGATACACTAAAAATAAATTTTGCATCATTTTCGGACTCTGAGAGCCCGAGATAATGCTACCTATGTAGGCCTACTTTCTAACAATCATCACATCACTCATTCTCATCTTTTCAGTCCACTTTCGTCAAGGTACGTGCTTTGCTTGGCACTTGTGAAACAATGTTATAAGCTCATTTATCAAGGTATATTAAAATTAAATGGTTGAAATCAAAAGCTTTTTTCTCATCAACAAAAAATTGGACAGATACATAATTAAAAATGTGTAACTCACTTCAATTGAAATAAATTAGTAATAAGAGCTATTATTAATTTTAGATGAAAATGAAAATAAAATTTAAATTTTCTTTAAAAGAAAAAAAAACTAAAAAGTTTAACAAGATGTGTGATTTTAATAATATTCATGATGTGTGTTTTTAAAATTTAATATAATATTTAACTAAAATTAAGAGAAACGTTATTAGAATTACATTGGAGGAAAAAAATTATAATAGCTAGATAGTAGGATTTCTTTTATAAATAAATAAAAAAGATATTGAAATTTCCAATATAGACACGCTGACAGAAATTTACATTTTTAGGTGCTTATTACTTATCTCGGGTTCTGTAAACCCGGAATATACTAAGCACGTATTTCGGGATTGTAGAACCCGAGATACACAAAAAACGAAATATTTGACCTAATGCTAATACTAAAACAATATGTTTTTTCTCTGCAACCGTCTGCAATTCTTTCTTTCAATTCAACTCAATATATTTATCTTATTACCATGCTTTCCTTTTAATTCAATTGCTGCAACAGTGTACTAATTACTTTCCTTTCAATCCAATGTATTTCTCTTACCGCATTGATCTATCTATATATATTCCTTATCTTTCTTTATTTTTTATAATTAGTTTG
The DNA here is from genome assembly GCA_036250425.1 of Stylosanthes scabra. Classification (NCBI taxonomy): domain Eukaryota; kingdom Viridiplantae; phylum Streptophyta; class Magnoliopsida; order Fabales; family Fabaceae; genus Stylosanthes; species Stylosanthes scabra. Next base: position 65,658 of record JASCZI010181317.1, on the reverse strand, counting down.
TCATCCTTTGTTTTCATATATCTTGATTTCATTTATAATTATAACTAACATGAAACATCCTCACATAGTCACATACGTCAGTAATACTATATAATTATAATATAAACTCTAATGTTATTTTAATTAATTTAATATTTATAATTTTATATATATAATATATATAACTATGCATTTATTATATTTAATATTATATATTTATTCAAATAATACTTAATAAATATAAATAAAAATCAAATAAACAAACTACAATTAACTAATTATAGACTTTCAAATTTTTAACTATATTTTATTAATATTTTCCTTGTTTTGTCGGAAGGAGAAACAATAATAATAATAATAATAATATATTATTTTATTATGGATTTTATTGTGAAATATATAAACAATAAGCTAATTAGATGATGGGCACAATATACAAGAAAACTCAAAACAATTAATTGAAGTTGTATATAAACAATAAGCTAACAATAAGTGAATTGAATGGAAAGCTGACAATATACAAAAAAGCACATTAATGGAAAGCTAACAATAAGTATATCTCGGGATCTCTAGGTCCAATATTTTGTTTTTTTTTATATCGGGTTCTGCAATCCCGAGATACATGTTTAGTGTATTCCGGGTTTACAGAACCCGAGATAAGTAACAAGCACCTAAAAATGTAAATTCCTGTCAGCGTGCCTATATTAGAAATTTTGATATTTTTTATTTATTTATCAAAAAAAATCCGTAGATAGTAGGATATTAAAAAATAATTTAAATACATAAATAATTAATAACAATTGTATTTTTTTCTAACAATTGAATTTTTATACAAATATAAAAAATGTTTAATGTAAGAACAACTAATTCTATTTTATTTTTAAGTTTTATTTTTAAGAGTTTTGAAAAGTAAAATAATCTTTTCATTGAATGACAAAATGTACTTCATTATCAGATTGGTGAGGTCACTACTAACTACATGAGTAAAAAAGAATTATCAAGAGAAGGATTAAAAAATATTTTGTGTAATAGAAATTTGAAAGGATGGAGTGGACTGTAAACATGCATAGGTAGCATTATCTCGGGCTTTCAGAGCTCGAAAATGGTGTAAAATTTATTTTCAATGTATCTCAGGTTCTGCAAGCCCGAGGTACGTGTTTAGCTTATTTCGGGCTTGCAGAACTCGAGTATGTAAGAGGCGCCTAAAAATGTAAATTTCTATGAGCGTGCCTACAATGATAAATACGATATTTTTTTATTTATTTAAAAAAATCCCATTTACCATGCATATTTTTTTAATGTAATAACCACCAAACATTTACTATGCATATCTTTTTAATGTAATAATCACCACCAACATGATCTAATAACCACAACCAACATGATCAAGGAAAAAATAATGTGACTTATTGATACGCTCCGATCTCGGCAAGTGCACCGAATCATACAAGTAATACAACGGTGAAGTGGGTATCGTTCCCACGAGGAATAAAGGACCAAGCAATACTATCTATCAATTATTCTAATCAGATTAAAATAGAACTTAAGGAGAATGATGATGAAGAATTCGAATGAGAGGAGTAAAAGAGTACAGAAAATTACTTGAGATTAAATGTGATGAAATGAGATGTTAAGAGTTTCGGAGATGTTTTTCCCTTGAGGGCCAATGCATACATTCGAATACTAATTCTAGGTTTTCAGAAATCAC
>JASCZI010181317.1:39778-63880 GCA_036250425.1 Stylosanthes scabra | reverse complement strand
GAGTCTCAAAAGTGATCCTAGATTAGATTAAATGTCACTCTATCCAAACTAGTTCTAATCCAATTTTAACCCACAGAATTTTAGTTGCATAACAATTAACTTGACTCTCTCTTGTTAGACTTAATTGATTATGTGATCTAATTTCTAGCTAACATAAATCAATAGATCTCTCAATCTAATTAATCTAGCCCTAGACAAGTTAAGAACACCTCTCAATGATTCTAAACTATTGAGATGAAGAACAAAAAATTAAATCATGCATAGAAGATAACTGAAAATACCTCAATGAATTAATAAACGAATGTACATAGTGACTACCTCATGCTGGGTGAACAGAGCTCATCACTCTTAACAATGGAGTAGTTTAGCAATGCATAATAAAAACTAGATCTAAGAATTATGAGAAACAAATCTGTGCTGAAGTCCCTAACCCTAATGGTTAAGTTACTTCTTATACATATCCTAATTAAAATTAAAATTCAAATTAAAATCTAATCATATCCTAATCTTATCTCCTAAGATTACAAGCCCTTATCTTCTTCTCTTGAGTCTTCAATCAATCATATCTTTAATCTTCCAATTATGATTGATTAATGAGTGAAATTGATGCCTAATGACTTGGATTGGAATGGCAATTAACGGATTACTGGAAGTGATATTTTGGCTCCCATGTATGGCGTGCATCACCCACGTATAATGTGGGAGTTCTGCCAAATCTTGCCTCTCCACGCAAAAGCTCACGTACGACGTCATTGCCCTACGTATAACGTGGGATTGCTGCCTCCAAATGCTCCTTTGACGCCAAGCCTCACGTATGATGTGGGGAGAGTCACGTATAACGTGTACTCTCTGTTGAAGTTGGCTTTGTGGGTTTTAATTCCCACATATGACGTGAGAGTCCTACGTATAATGTGGGCTCTTTGTCCAATCTTGCACTCTTTGATTTAATTCCCACGTATGACGTGAACTCTCCACGTTATACGTGGGTTTCAACACTTAGCCAAATCTCTCTTTTCTCCTTTGCTTTGTTCTCCTCTTCTTCAATCCTCTTTGTTTGATCTTTAATCACCTAAAATCCTTTGTGAAACACTCTATAAACATAAACAAAACTCAAAGAACATCAAGTTTGTTTGATTGACAAATTGAGAGTATAAATCACAAGAATAATCACATAATTAAAGAGGAATTGAAGCTAAAAACAACCCAATATACACACACATCACACATATATTTAAAAAAGTGTACAAGATAAGCCTGAGTTCATGATATATATTGTTGACAAAAAGTTAATCATAATTGATAAAATTTGAATTGGTTAAAAATTAAAAAAAGATCGATAGTCAGAGTGTGAAGAATCATAATACATTTAATAACAATAGATCAGTGCTATTGAATAAATGTTAGGGAGCTACTGGGAAACCAATTACTAATAATTTGTTTGCTCCTTAACATTTTTTGTATAAGAATGATTTGGTGTCCTAATTTATAAGCCTAATAATTCTCCTAATTTGTAAATTAAAACTATTTTATGTTTGCATTTTGACTAAGAAAGGGCAAAAATTAGAAATTTAAATATTTTACGTTCTTTAGTATGATGAGGATATTGAAGGTTATATATGTTAGAATTTAGAATAAAAAACGTATAAGAAAGTAAGCATGGCGACTAGAAGACTAGAATGATAAAAATTTTTTTCATAAAATTACCATTAATGAAAAAGAGGTTATATATTTGAAGGTGAATGAAGGAAGAAGGAAACATTCATGGAAAAAGTGAACTGAATAGTATTGATATTGCTTGTTAATATTGACTAGTTACGTCAATCCATCAAAATTTTTATAAAGCATGGCAGAAAGAACTCACCTTTTTTAATTTTAGAGGCATTTTGTTAATAGGCACATGTACAAATGTGGTCAGTAAAGCATGTGAATAAAGCTGAGCAAGTAACTTTGAAAGAAATGCACTTTTTGCATGTGAATGATAAAAGCATTCATTGTTGTGTTGGATTCTAGTTAGGGGATTTAATGTGGTTAGGGGTTTAGTTTAGTCAGTACATATTGAAGATATGATATAGTGCAATGTTTGTTTTGTGAGGACAGCACACAAAGACAATGGACACTGGTGTTTAAAACTTGTTTTGGAATAAAGACATGGACAGAGACACAATGTCTCTTACCCAAATTTTCTTGTTTTTGTGTGCATCCTTGAAGGAAGGACACGGGATTTGGAAGATGGACACCAAATGTTTAATGAATTTTTTTCCTTTTTTCCCATGAAACTTTTTCATTATTCCGCTCTTACCCTTTTTAGTCTTGAGATACAAAACCTAATTCCCAATTCTCTTTTCATTAAAAAATCTCATGTATTCTTCTCTTACTCGAAAAAATATTCTTCCAAAATCTTCATCCATAGATTTCTCTTCCACTCTGGCTTCAGAATCTCACAAGAATCACCAAAACACCCCTTGATGGTCTCCTCCTCCTAGGGCTTCACCAAATCCTAACCAAGGTTTGATCTTTACTTTATGAAGATGGTAATCTCCTTGAAGATTTTTGCAATAAAACTTTTTAAAACCAAAAGAGAATGAAGAAAGAAATGACAAGAAGCTCCACAATATTGAGGGAAATGATGATAGCCATCTTGATGAAGAAGAAAGTGAAGATCTTGGTTGAAGAAAATAAAAAATCTTGATGCTTGAAGTTGATGATGGCCTCGGGTGTAGCTAGAAGAGAAGGAAGGAGTTTGATTTTGCCAAAATGGAGTTGAGAATGTGAAAAAGAAGATGATTTTGTGTGAGATTATGCTTGGTTGAGAATTTTTTGGTGAGGTTGTGTTCTTGAGCTTTGTATGAACATTCGAAGTGTTCATACCAAAAACTCAAAGAAAAGCTTGTTTGATCTTTATTTTGGAGAGAGAGAATGGTTTAAAGTGTTTTAGTATGAATGATGTGATGGATATGAAGATGGTGTTGAGAGAGAAAAGGGAGTCCAGTTAGAAGAGAGATAAAACATGAGATTGAAGAATAAAAAATTGAAACAGTTATTTTTTTTATTTGTTTTATTTTTATTTTTAAAAGGATAAAAATGTCTTTTACATCAAACTATAAATTTGTCCATGTATGTCTTGTGCATCTTTGCCAATCATAATACAATACACTAATTTTTAGTGTCTTGTTCTGTTCTGTCCATAGTCCAGTGTATTGTTCTGTCATGTCCTCCTAAACAAACACAGCCTAATATACATTATTGGGTGAGTATTGTGAACTCAGGGGCCTTTAGCTAGTGGGGTCCATGCATGTAAAAATTTCTATAAAAAGCATGTCAGATAACCTGATGGCGATAACCTTTCTTCTCCACATAAGTTTACAAATCATTATACACTCCATAAAGCAATGGAAGATGGTGTGACCACATATTATGTTGTGAAGGTGGAAAATGTTCCAGGTAGTGGCGGAACCAAGGGGGGACCAGCAGTGGCCATGGCCCCCCAAGGTTTTTAAAAAGTTATTAGTAGTATAGTTAATTATATTGATTTAATATATATATATGAATTAATAAACAATAATGTTAGTTAATCAATAAAAATTCAGTGAATAATATTCAACAACTTAAATTGGATGTTCTATTTTTTTAGGTTTTAGATGTTCTGTTTCTAAAAAAATATAAAATTTGCTGATGATTGCTTTAGATTTTGGATGTTTTATGACTTTTATTGTAGATGTTTAATAAACAGTAGTTATGGACGTCCTATTTTTCATTAGTTGATTTGTTGGTTAGAAAATTATTAGTTACACCCAAATAAAATTAAATATTTTTTACTTGTGTTTATATTTATTATTTCCAGTATAATTTTATTGTTATCTTTTGTATTTAAATGTTTTATAATTATTTTTTAGAGTAGGATTAAGGAAACATGAAAATTAAAAATGATTGTTTTATTTTTTTTAAGAGAAAAAAATAAGATATGAATTAATTTTTAATTCTTTAACATTTAGCTAATTTAGTGAGTAATAATAATCTTCAATATTTTATTGATCAACCTATTAAATAATATAAATTAGATTCTTTAAAAATTCAATTTTAATATTCATTATTGATGTTCTATTTTTATGAAGTATTATCATTAAATATATTTTCAAACTCAAATCTTTATGATGTCTTTTTAAAACTTTTACTTTTTATATATGATAAAAAAATTCAATTAAATAACTATTTAATAAACTATTTTTTTCCGGCCCCCTCATACAAAATTTCTAGTTCTGTCATTGGTTCCAAGTATATACACATCATGACCAAGTTGTAAACGGCAGGTGCACCGTTACAAGCACGCAGATTACAAGAGCTTCTCCTCTCTTGATGATGCGATGGCATACATGCGATTGGGAATGGCGATGTTCGAGAGAAAGCGCGAACCAATCTACCAACCTGCCGATGTAGAGATTGTATTGGCTTCCGTGTCGACACTAAACTTGGCCGGAAGTGAAGAAGGTCATGGACTGTACTCTTCTACCGGGTCAAGTTCTATTTCCGCAGCAGGTTTGTATGGGATGTTTGAATGATAAAAGACCCTTTTGATATACAGTTATAATTTATTTACGTAATGCTTTGCATGTGTTGTGATGGCATGCAGATTTGCAGGTGGATTTCCTATACAATGAAAGCATGGAAGGGTTGCTTATGTGAGTGTGTCAAAGGGAAGGCATGTTGTCACCTGTTTACAAACGCGTTGTTGGATGGACGGAAGATGGCAAGAGGGTGTTTGGGTTTAAGGTCTGCCTTGCTTGCGTTGAGAAAGGCTCGAGTCTAATGGTTGAGGCAGACCTCGTGCAAATGAGGCGAAGGCGAGGGAAGATGCTTCGTTCAACATGTTGAGGAGTCTTTCCAAAGCTACGGGGAAGAAAATAAACGATTATACTTATTGTTTAATGCTTCATGAAGAGTCCGGTATGTTGCCAGGACGTGGCAATGACGCGTTGGCGACTAGGGTGCACGAATTAGAGGCGGAGAAGCAACCCTTATGGAGCAGCTTGCGATGTTATATAGAATCCCTAATCATTGATAGGCATGCTAAATCTTTCATCATAACCAGTGTTATGAAAAGCTTAATGTGTCTCTTAAGTTTAACTAGTTATGGTGTTTGTTAAATTGTTGTGTTTGTTATAATTAAGTAGTACTTAAGAAAAATTACGTGGTTGAGTTAGTTCTACTTATATTATGTCTTTAAACAAGTAGAACTCCACTTCGGTTTCGGTTGTTGAGCATGCCATAGATATTTGTTTGAATGTGCTATGAAATATAAAGGGTACCCTAATGTAAATCCCTATTATTTGACTCATAGGTAGTGACAAATTCATAATGTTTTTTATATAAGAAATATGTGTGGATGAGTACTTTAGGTGTATGAATGAGTTTTTGTGTGGTATTGTTACCTATGAAACGATAATTTTAAGAATAATGTTACGAAACAAATATTAGGGTACCAATAGGGAGCCAATGAATATAAATAGGGAAATCTAGGATGGTAAAAAGAGAAAGAGAAAAGAAGGAAATTAAAATGATATTGACTTCCTATTATCTCTCTAACGTTGGCTACTAAGACTTTCAATTGTTTTAATGTGTAAAATTTTTTTGGTCCATTTAAAGTATTTATATTATGTTAATAGAAAAATAAATAAACGTCAAACATAAAAATACTGATACATGCAAATATCTTATTATATTAAAAAAAAGTTCTTGTGTTTGATATATAATTATTAAAGGGCCTGCATGAAATCAATGCGCACATAGCATTAGTCCATGCAATAGATGTATATGCATCAGTGAATTGACTATGATGGAACGGATTCATCATGGTCCATGAGAGAATATTCTAGATGTGTGTATCGTATTTACTCTCAGCAGCTAAAAGTTAATTCCCCAAAGCTACCCAAATAATAATTGAATATTTGTATATTTGAATATTTGCAAACTAGGCATAGGAATTTTAAACTGGTTTAAGTGAAAATTTGGTTTGTTGAGTTTTGGGGCCATGAAATGTTTTGGGCCAGCGAGTGAAGGTTATCTTTGGATTGTATTTGCTTTTGTTAGTGTGCATGAATGTTTGTATTTTTTTTAAGTTCGAAGGCATGGTTTCCCTAATTAAATTAAAATTCTTGTAAAAAACGAAAAAAGAAAAAAATCTAAATTGAATGGTTTTCGTTTTTTGAAAACAGTTGCATAAAAACCCCTAGTTTTTTTTTAAAAAAAAAATGTCAGTAACACTTCCTTTTATTATAATTATATACAACCAAGTTTTTTTATTAACCAAGCTTAACCAAGTCCTCAACCTACACGCGCCTCTCAACCCACACAATCCCTGATTTTTCGTTCTTCCCTTTTTCACTCAAATACGTTATTTCAAATTTCATTATAGCAAGCTTCTCTGTTTTCTCTCTCACTCCCTTCATCGCCGTTCTCATTCCTCGTTATCGTCAGCTCTTCATGCTTCTTCCAATAACGATAACGGCGGCGGCATCAGCAACAGTAAGGAGGAGGACAATGAAGACGACGACACAATAGATAAGAAGAAGACAACAGCGACGATGATGATAATGGCAACGACAACAATAGGAAGAAGAAGACCAAAACGACGTAAATAGGAGGAGGAAGAGGAGTAGCAGCAGTAGCAGGAAGATGGAGTACATTTGAGTACATTTAAGAAGAAAAGAAAAGCAATTCCGTTTCTGTTTTCATATGAATTTCGTTTCTATTTTCATGTAAATTCTGTTTCTGTTTTCGTGACCCAAAGTCACGCCTGGGCGTGGTCTTGGCGTGGGTTCATCACCAAATCCGTTTCTGTTTTCATATAAATTTCATTTTTGTTTTCATGTAAATTTCGTTTATGTTTTCGTGACCCAAAGTCACGCCTAGGCGTAAACAAGACCACGCCCAGGCATGGGTTTATCACCAAATTCGTTTCTGTTTTCATATAAATTCCATTTCTGTTTTCATGTAAATTTCGTTTCTGTTTTCGATATAAAATATGTTTAATATTTTTCATTAAAAAACCGTTTCTATTTTCATTCAAAACCCGTTTCTGTTTTCGTGAAAATCCAATTCAGTTTTTGCATGAAAATCTGTTTTTATTTTATCTTCAAATTCCGTTTCTATTTTTCATAAAAATCCAATTCATGAAGAAGAAGAACATCATTAACAACAACAACAACATGAAAAACAACAACAACAGCAGCAACAACAACAGCAGCAACAACAACATCATAACAGTGGAGAAGGAGGAGGAGGAAGAAGAAGAGGAGAAAATGGAAAACAGAGGAGGGAGAAGGAGATTACGAAGATGGTGGCTGCAGCAATGATGACGGCGGCGGCGACGACAACGACGGCGGCAGCGGCAACGACGATGGAGATGTAAAAGCACGAGGAAGAGGAGGAAGAGAAGTTCGTTGTTGCAGAAAATTTGGGGGAATAGTGCGCGTGTTTTGGAAGAGCGCGTGTTTTCACGTAAATGAGTGAGAGTGGATAAAATATACTTGGTTGAGCTTGGTTGGTTGAACTGCTTGGATGTGTAGCATTACTATTATTTTTTATGTTACAAAGCATCATGAAATAGTGAGAAATTATTACTTTATTTTCAATAACACTTGTTTAGATATCGCAGTCGCTGTATCTACCACATCACAACCCATATATTATACACTAAGACACCCACTATATAGACAATGTGTTTGTATCTTTTCAATAAGTACGTATTTAATAAATAATTATCATTTAACTGTAGATTTAAACTTTTGTACAAGGTAGATTGTTTTATTTTTTATAACGGAAACAATTATTATACGTTACACCAAATCTTAATTTAATAACATCAAATTCTTCCACAGTGTAAACCTTCGTATTCAACGACCTTCTTACCTTACAAAAACCACCTTAGACTCACCTTCAATCTCTTTCCTCACATCTATGAACATAGACCTCGTGTACACACTGGCAGCTGACCCTTCAATCGACTCTAGCGCCGTCGTCAAAACCGGGCTACCATACAAGGACCTGAACTGGGCAAGTAACTCATTGTTCCTATACTCACGAGTAAGAAGTTCAAGATTCTGAACTAGTTCTAGCATTGTGTGTTTTGATTGCAAGAACTTCTTAACAATGACATTAATACCTTCACACTGAGATGTCGTCCGGCATCCAGCACATAACTTGTCAGATAGATAAGGATTTTCCCACATCTTCCTCTTCCCATAAACTTCATTCCACCAGAGTGCATCTTGCATCCCACACTGCTCAGTTGCCTCTGCCCACTCTGATTCAAATCCTTCAACCCCAACATTGGCATATAGCCAACGATTGAATCACTGCCTTAGTTCCCCATCCTTAACATTGGACGTAACATTCCTTTCAAAATGTCAGGCACATAACCTATGAGTAGCTTGTGAAAACACGACTCTCACTGCTTTCCTAATTGCATCATCTCCATCAGTCACAACAATGGAGGGTTTCTTGTTGCACATGAGCTCCAAAAATTGCTCAAGAAGCCATTCGTAAGATGCAGTGGTTTCATCCATCAGCAGCCCAAACCCAAAAATACAAGTCTGCTTATGATTGTTGCAACTAGGAAAAATAACTAGTGGCCTCTTGTACTTGCTTTTCTTGTAAGTGGAGTTAAATGTGAGCACATCTCCAAAGTACTGATAATCAAGCCTCATTTTGCCATCAGCTCAAATCAAGTTTGCCAGAATCTCATCCTCCGTTATGTTATACATTGCCCGTGACATGGGGTCCGCATCTACTATCCCCTCAAGATATGCCAACGCTGCATTAGCATCTCCGTCTACAATCTCTGCCCGCCACTTTTTATCAACATAATTGTATGCATCTTTCTTCAGAAACCCAACCAGGGAATAGCCCCCTGCAATTCCTGCCATGCATTGCATTGTCTTAGCTGTCGATATCCCACACCCTTGCATTCCATCAATTTGTGCCTTCGCTGCTTCCGTCATCATTCTGAATGTAGTGATTAAGTGAACCATGCTCACCGGGGTCATCTCATGGTTATGGTTCAGGATCACCTTCTTAACACGCCAGAGGTTACTACTCTTGTCAAGATACACACACATTCTTGCCTCACAATTTGTTCTTGTCTCCGGCTTGTGTGGCCTCTTACGATCGGTTCTCTCAAAGTGTTTCTTGTCTCTCAATCCTTCTTTATTGCAGAGGAATCTCCTTCTAATTAGAGTGCCATCTTCATATCTTCCCGCCTAATGCCAAATTCACAAACATTCCCCAATGACTTGTAGAACTCATACGCATCATTCTCTGTCCTAAATACCCTTATTAGAATGTCCTCCTTAGTCAACGCTTCCTTAGATCCCATCTGTCCTGTTCTATCAAGATTTCCCCCTCCATCACTCCTCAGTTCATCATTTAGATATGGAACCGAGGTCTCCATCTGTCTTTCCAAAAACCAACCACAAATAAACATAGCTTCATCAATTGCAAAATAATATTTAAAGGACAAATCGCACTCCACATAGATTGACAATCAAAACAAACCGAAGAACAGTTACAACGACTTAACCAAATTACGCAACATGTGTCAAGCTCAAATGCATCTAGTAAAATCCATTACTTTATTCTTATTATAAATTTTCCTTAGAATTCAGATTGATTTAAGCATTTCGAAATGGATACACTAGTAACAATTTAGCTGATTAAACCTGCCACACTCGCATAAATAAGCATACTAATGTACCATGTCAAATTAAAATCTCACAAATTCTATCATACGAGTAAGCGAAACATAATTGTAATATTGCCTGCACTTATCTTGGAAAAACAGATTATTGCAAAAGATCCTTTTTTGCTCCAACAAACTTGTGTCAAATGTTAGCAGATTTAAATTTCAAATAGATCAATGTATACCTTTATCAAAGAAAAAGCTATTTCATCTCCTATTTAGTAACTTGCTGTTGAAATTTTATTTCAAATTTAAAAAACACACATTCAACAACTCTTCAATTGTACAAAAACAATACTACACGAAAAAATGAAATTTCATTGTTCTACTTACTCATAGAGAAGGAATGAAACAGAGACAAAGCAACATTCATAACTGCTCTCTTTATGATTTCCTTTTTAAAAGTAAATACTAATAAATCTATGTGATTTTCTTTTGACACTTAACACCATAATTAGGAATAGAGAAAGTTTTGATAGCTAGCTAATATTAGGGAGACAATATGAAGTCAATATCATTTTTTATTTTTTTTCTTTTTCCTTTTACTACTCACTATTTCAAATTATAGTATCATAACATTGGTTCCATAGCATTATTCTCGTGAATAGCCTTCTTAGTAGAAGGAAGTCTTGTTTTCTAGTAATAAAAACATGACATTTTGATAAATAATATTGATTCGGAACAAAAGTATTTTTTTATAAAAATAATTAAATTAGCCATTAATTACTCAACTCTTCCTACTTCCCACTTCCCTCCTCTCGCATCTTCTTTCTCCCTCCAACACGTGAGATTTGATTTTGATTTTAAAAGATTTTGAATATCATAAACCAAGCAAAGCAACCTTTTTATTGTGTGTCCCTCACATATCTAAGCCATTTTAGCACACGTTGCAATAACAGCAAAAACAACTTCCTTGCCTTGCAACAAAAATAGATTTGCTTTGCTCAGACAACATTTGAAACCCGCTCCCTCCTTCCTTCCCTCCCCCTCTCTCTCATTCAAATTAATTTTCTCTCTCCCACGCCTCAGATCCATTCATACACAATCCCTTTTTTCCAACCAACCCTAAACCCTCCGAGCCACACTCCATTACTTGCTTTCCACCTTTCTTCTCTTATTCTCCGATGATCCTCCTTTAACTTCACAACCTAGTGTGCGGTTTATTACTCTTAGATGATACCTAGTGTGTTACTATGGAAGAACACTGCAATTCGAAATTCGCAACATCAGAAAAGTCTATGTTAACTACACAATCGGTCACCAAGGTTGGAATTTTAATATATGGAGTCTTGGATTTCTAGTGTTCTAGTTCTACTACTATAATCTGAACCAATTTTACCCCTTTCCTTTATTTTTGTGGTTTTAGATTCTTGGGGAGAAGCGTGGAAGTTCGCATTTGAAAGAGAAGCACGACCTGCCTCGGAAACGGGTTAAAATTAGGGATCTTGAATCCGTGGTCCAGTCGGCAGGTAACTTTAAAAATTCGATTTTTTCGATTAAAAATTAAGATTTTAGTTAAGATAAATATCGGTTATTAGTGGATGTTAGATATTTATGTTGAAGTTTTCAATTTTTAAATTCAAAATCTTGTAAGTTGTAACTGATGTTCGGCTTGATTGCATTCAAAATGTCAGTTATAGCTTATTCAAAAACTTAACTGCGAGTCATTTTCCGATTTCTCTATTTGAAAATCTTGTGTGCGAAAATTTTCATACCTATGTTACGAGTTTTTGTGCTAGTATTAGCCATAATTTACACACCTCGTCAAGGAAAAACCATAATTTGCAGTTGGGATTTTGCAGCACAAATTAGTACTCATCGTTCAGAGTTAGCAAGGCATAAGGAAGATTGTGTTCGGCAGGCTGTAAGTGAAAAGGAGGTGTCACGGGTGACTGAGATTCCCGGAACCATTGAGATGAATGTCTCTGAAGAAGAGGAAACCGGAAGGGAAACTATCCAAGATGGGGTTATTCCTTCCCCCAGGAATCTCGATCTTAACACCGACGCATGTGGTGGAAGATTTTCATCCCCAGATAAAAGAGGAAGAGGTGGATGTGTTGAGAATCTCACTACTGTATCATCATTGGAGGAGAAGCAAGAGAAGCAAGAGAAAGAACAAGGTGGCAATGTTATGATATCAAGGGGAATTAATGTGGATCTTAATGCAGCAGAAGATATTACCAGCTCTGTAAATTTGGAAGCAGCCCATCATCACCACAAAGGACGCAGTCATCTTAAGTCAAAGGATGTTTCGGAGAGTGGAAGCTGTACTGGACCAATAGAGGAGAAGGACCCAATGAGGATATGGAAGGAAATGAAGCAAAATGGATTTCTTTCTTCGTCTCATGGAGGCATTCCGGTGCCGAAACAACGTGGTAGAAAAAGCAAAAATGAAATGCTCAAGAAAAAGATGGAAATTGCTAAGAGAGAACAGATAAGCAGGTTTACAAAGATTGCTGCTCCAAGTGGACTGCTCAATGACCTAAACCCTGGAATTATAAATCATGTAAGAAATAGAAAGCAGGTCCATTCAATAATTGAAGCTCTTGTAAAGTCTGAAATGAATGAAAACAACAATGCTGGGAGTAATCAAACTGCACATCGAACAAATGTAAGCACTGAAAACAGGAAAAAAGACTTGGATTATATGGCTGATGGGAGTAGACATATGAAAAAGCATTTGGGAAAAATGAATGATTCCACTTGGATTATGGATGGTAGAGTTTGTGATCGTGATTCGTCCATATTAGAGAAATCTAGCCTTCGAAGTTGTTCATCACACTCGATGTTTGAAAGAGAAGATGATATTTTAGCTCTGAAATTGTCATCTTCAATGAATGCATCTATGGGTTCGACCACTTTGTCTAGCGAGGAATCATCAAACTTAGCCATTGTTCCTTCTCTTTCTCTAAAAGGCTAGCAACTCTCCTTATGCTTATCCCCTTGCCCCCCTCCTTTCTCTTCAATTTTTGATATTTGCATTCATTTTCATTTATGCATATCTTAAATAGTTTCATGAATGCATAGATAAAGGGAGGGAGCAATGTTTCACGTGTTTTCTTTTTGGATTTAGACCTAGCAATTGTTTAATATAGTGTGAAATTAATTCTTTACATGTGCTTCTCTGGCACTGTTGATGTGGATACTTCTATGTTTTACAGCTGCTACTGTCGCTTCACAGTGGTTGGAGCTTCTACATCAAGATATTAAAGGGCGTCTTTCGGGTAATGCCCATATTTATTCTGTTTAAGCTGTTTTTAGAAAGTGTCTTGCTTATGTTTGGTGTGTGGACTTTTTTTCTACATGGTCAGCTTTACGTCGGAGTAGGAGGAGGGTTCGGGCTGTTATCACTACTGAGCTGCCTTTTCTTATAGCAAAGGAATTTACAAATAACCAAGAAAATGATCCTTTTGCTGCGAAAATGACTGCTGGAATTTCCACTAGCAAACCAGCAGATATGCATCGGGCAAGATGGACTGCGTTGTTTGATCACATGGATGAAGCACTTTCAGAAGAGGAAAAACAACTTGTAAGTTTGAAAATGACAGCTATAATAAAACATTTGTTGCACGGCCTTAATGGGTTATTTTGCACTTTGTTTCAATCTGCCATGCAATGATACAGAGATATTTGAATGATAAGTACACAAGGGGGGTGGGTGCATATATGAAAATTGAAACATCATAATGCAGTCATCTTCATTGGAAAGACAATATCTTGCAGGTTTGGTAAAACAGTGTTGTAGCATGTGTCTTTGTTGTGTCTACAAAACTTGGAATCCAGTTTTATACTTTGATGTCCTTGGTTTATTTAAGTTATTTATTATTTATGATTCAATTACTTAAATTTGTGCCCTTCTCATCCACCAAATCTTAAGTATTTCTGGTTCACAATTTCAGGAAAGTTGGTTGAATCAGGTAAAAGAAAAGCAACTGCTATGTGACCAAGGCCTGCAACAAGTAAACTGGAACATTACATATGGTTTGCAACAGATGGGAACTTCAGAAAATGACTCCAGGTAAATTTATTATTTATCTTATAATGATTGTTGACCCAATATAAGTGGCAATACGTCTCTTCTGAAATGAAGTCGAGCTTTTTTTACTGCAACCTTTATTTAAATGATTGCTTCCATCGCGTTACCGGAAGAGATTGTGTTTTTCTTTGATGCTGGACTGAAACCACTGAGCTCCTTCAAGAGTCTTTCACTTTTATGTATGAAATGGTGTTAACTGTTGAGTACCTAAGGAAAGTGGGAAATCACACCTTAGAAGTTAGCTAATAAGGGGGAAGAACTACTCTTCTTAAATACAACATCAAATATCTCATTACTTGATGTGGGACTTTGGGCACCCTATAATACCCAAGTCCGTAACAATATACCACCCTTGGAGAGCCAACGTCTACGGTGACTTCACTCTATCAACACTGACCTAATTGCAGCCACTTCGATACCGGCTATTAGTATTCGGTATTCACCTTAAGCCATCCTATAGGTAGCCCTTTCCATGGTGGGAAACCACACCTTAAAAGCGAAGGGGAAGATTCACTCTCCTTAAATACAACATCAAGTATCCCATTACTCCTTATGTGACATTGGGCGAGTCCCTAACAAATGGACTATTAGTTGCTCTTGTGAAACATAGGATTTGAAGCTAAGGGTCGAGATGACTAAGGTTGTCAAAGTTGAGAGCAAGGTAGTTGAATCGCATGGTTCCGAATCATGAATCGTGCGAGTCGATACTAGTACAAGGTCGTGAATCATGCGAGTTGATACGAGTACAAGGGTCCTTGATTCAAATCGTTGGCTTGAATCACACATACCTTAGAATCGCGCGATTCGATGTGAGAATCGTACGAGTTGAACTGGAATTGCAAATCGTTGCTTTGATAACGATTCAGAATCTCGAATCTTTATGTTGACCTGATACCAGTGACGGGTGATGATGACCAAATGCATATTTTCTCTGCTCTATTTACCTTTATATTTATTTCTAAGGCCTGAAACATGCATTTTCCACTTTTTTTCCATGGGCTTTTTTTTTTTCTCTCCGGTTTAAGCTCATAAAGGATGAGTTATACTCATCAAGTGTTTTGGGTTTGAAATGAAACTCATTGTAAATGAGGATAAATGCTTGTGTCATTTTGGTGATGCTCATATATAATTTTTTGTCTTTTTTAGAATTTTTATTGGTAAATTATCTTTTTTTTTTTAGAATTTATGTTACTTAAGTAATGATATATTGTAATTTTACGTTACGATTTGAATCTTACGATTCGAAATGATACATGATTCATGATTCAAAATTTGGTCTAGTGATTCTATTTATGAATTGCGATTTGATAACCTTGCTTGACAGTTTATGTAAACTCATGAAGTCTAACAAGAAACTCAAGTCGTTAAACTTGTAAGACTTTAGGCTGCGTTTGGAAGGAAGATGGACACAGAGATTAAATTAAGTCTCTATATTGTATTTAGCTTAAGATGTACATGGCTTAGTTTTGTCTCAATATCTTGTTTGATTTGAGATAAATATGGAGATTGAAACAAAAAATTATTTAAATACCCTCACCCCATTTAATAGTGAAGGGAGCTGAGTATTCTACGCCCTTTGATCGCAGCCATGGCTCTCCTTCCACCTTCCTTCTCTTCATCCTACTCTCTTTTCATGATAACACACTAACAACATTCTTTTTCTTCATCATCATCATCCTTCAAACTTTACCTTTTCTTTTCTTTTGCATTTCCAAAAGACCAAATAACTATTTGTGAATACCAAATAAAGGTGGCAGAAACACCCTAAACCAAAAAATCAAATATCAAAAAATCATATGTGAGTTCAACTTGGACAAGCAATTGCTGAGGCCCATGGAAGTGCACGCCCTGAACGAAGGAAACATCAAATAAAGCAAATAAACACCAATTAAAGGTTTCTTTGGTCAAGCCCCAAGAAGCAACAAGATCCCCAAACCAACAAGTGTGTTGAACACAGGACCTCCAAAGCACCGAGATACGGCTATTTGAACTCCGTCTTCTCCATCCAATGCTAATGCAACATTTGACAAGGAAGAAGATGATGGGTCATGATGTAGGGCGACAAGGCAGACGAAGTTGAGAGTGGGTTTTCAAGTGGTTATGGCAAAGTGGAAGGGTAGTAGGAAGAGGAGATCAGAAGAGGTGGTTGTGTTGGAACGAGGAGGTGGTGGCAGTGGTTTGGTTGGTACTTAATTACATGAGAAAGTGGTGATGGTGGGGTAGATTTGGAATTTAAAAAGTTGAATGATTTTTGGGAAGAATATCATTGAAGTTTCACTTCTCGTACCTGGAAATTTTTCCCATCTCCAGCTTCAGATTTTGGAGATATTGAAGGGATTTAAATTTTATGTCTCGGGACTTGGATTTTAGTTTCACTCTCTAACCATCAAACATGATATTGAGTCACAGTCCAATATCTGTGCACGTTCATAACTTATAAGAGTTTAACCATTTCTAAAAAAAATTATGATAAAAATATATCTTGACAACTAAATATAATAATAATTAAATTAAAGAATAAATCTATGTGTACCATTATACACACCTTTACATATTTAGCAACACAGAAAAATGTAAATATTAACACAGAAATTTATATTTTTCTGTGCTAATGATTACATTTTTCCGTGTTACTAAATGATGTGTACAATGATACATCTAGTATTACCGAAAATTAAATATCATATATGATTAGTATTAAGCAAATTTACCTATTTAGTAAGAGTAGTATAGAAAAGAAATATATAACATACAAAAAACTTGTGAAAACAGATCATCCTAATAGTAGAATATTGATCATCCGAAATGGTAGAAGACAGAACATCTTTAGTAATAACTGATCATCTGAAATAGTAGATAATAAGTCATTTAAAATGATAGTACTAGCTCGATGATGATGATGATGATGATAAATGAGATTGTGGATTAAAAAAACATTGACTATCAATACTTTCTTATCTAATAAACCAAGGAAAGACATATAGTGAAAATGTAGCTTAAGGCATTAATTAATTTGTATACCATAATTTAATCCTCTATATTTGAGTGCAACTTTATTTTATCCCTGAGAATGTAATCATGAGTTGCTTTGGTCCTTGAGATATGAAATTTAAGTTTTAGTCCCAAAGAATACAAAATGTGAGCCATGTTAGTACCTAATTCCATTTTTGTATGTAAGAATGTTTTTAAATGTATTGTTGAGATTTAATTATATAGCAGCATTCTAGATAACCTCAGAAGTAGAATAAATGAACAATGTGTTTAAAGGAGGACATCAATTTTTTTTTGCTTAATATATTATTTGATTCACACAAAATTTTTATACTCTCCAAAAGTTAGGATACAATTGGTTGAGAGACATAAATTTCTGATTACTTTTCTTTTTCATTTTGTCCTCATAAAAATTGTCAAATTTCTAAATGTTAACCCTCATTATATTCCTCTCTTGTTTATTTTCTTTATGTTTTTAAGAAAAAGAAATCTGATTTGATTATTATTGTTATTTTTTATTTAAGTTGATGATTTAGATGTTATTTCTAATACATTTAAAAAAAATCAGGAACTTTGAACATAATTTCCATCTATGTATCTTGACATGAATAACACGATGATGCTTTCCAACTATAGTGGTTAACAAGTTAGATTTTAAATTCTAGTGACTAAAGTGACTCTTTGTGTCATGAAGATTTTAAATTGGCTTTCGAGGGCAAAACCAAGTATAAATTAGGCTTGATAAACTCAATAGCAGCATAAAAAATTTAAAGATTTTGATACACAAATTTGTAGGATCATGACATAAAACCAAGGATGGATCTCAAGTTAGGATAATGCTGTAAATTAATAGTATACACTATGGTTTTTCTTTTCTTTCAATATATATATGGACAAGACACAACTTTTTTAAAAAATTACTCCTTGTTTAAAAAAAACAAATTAGTTTTAATGTCTTTTTCTCTTCTGTTTTTGTTACAAGATTTAGTTTTAATATATATTTATTTCTGTTGGTTTTTTACAAGTTTTTTTTTTCTTTTCAAAATATAAAGGAAACAAAAAAATTAAATGACTGAAATAAATACAGAGGTGAAGGTCAGAGGGGAGGAAGGAGATAGAACACACGGAGGAGGTAGAGGGAAGAAGGAAGAGGAGACCACAGATTCAGAGGGTAGAGGGAAGGTGGGGGATGGAGGAGGGTGAACTGAAGACAAAAGATAAGAGGGAGGGGGAAGAAGAGTGAGAAGGCAGTGGTAGAGGGAAGATGATAGTAGCGAACGGAAGAGGAAGGAGGGAGGAAGTAGGAATGAGGGCAAAGGGTGAAACAGAGCAACAGAAAGGGAGAAGGAGAAAGACACTAAATACATATATTGTGTCTATTTTTGTATCACCGTGTCCATTAAAAATTTATGTCTTAACAACCAAACGGTGGACATGTGCCATCGTATCCATGTTTCTGATTGATATAGACATGAAACAAACACTGCCAATAGGCATATATGCGACATGTGTTGGACATTCAATTGCATATTTCTTGTTACATAATAGTTTATTTGCTTGGACACGCTTTGGACATGTTTAGAATATGCTTTTTGTTTATTTCTTACCTGTATTTGTTTCTAACATCAATTGAATAAAACCTATGATGCAACATGGAACTAACTAAATCATCGTGTTGTAACTTGTAACAAATTTTCCCCTGAAATAGTAAACACATAATTGGGGTTTCGAATTTAACTACTTTGAAACAACTTAATTCCTTAAGGTGGTTTGTATGTAGTATTTTTTAGCATGCATTTATGTTCTCTTTTGAGGATGAATTCTTTATACCACTAAGTTTTAGTGGCAAAAAATGTAGACTCAAAAGTATGACAAAAATGTACTCTATCAATAAGGAGAAACAATGAAAGTAAGTTTAGATGTTTGCTTTGTTTTATGTTTTTCGTACATTTACATAGTTATACTCAGAACTGGATCATGTTCATTTAATCATTTAGGAATTTCGTTTTGGAAATGTCAATAGAAATGAAATTATGCTCCATATATTCTTGGATCAAGCTGATGCTTATCCTTTTATGATTTTTTTGGAGTGTCAAAGTAGATTATTTTAGTATATTATTTGTTTTCTATATATTATGCTACATGTTGACTTCTTCAGTATCCATGTTTATGTCTATAATTTATAGGCTTGGGTTAGTTTAGTTTCTCAGCAGAAGTGTTAAAAAGTAAAAACTGATCAATGCCCTTCTTTTTGTTTTAAACCTTGGTTATCATCTTGTATTTGATTTGGAATCTCTAATCAATGTTTATCCATCAAACTGGCTTCAAAACTTTGTTTAATGTAGTTAAAGTTATTCATTATTCACAACTATCTTCAATATTCCTTGAACATTCAATGGTTTGCTTCTTATTTTCACTGATTTTTATTAACTGCAATGTTATTATTAGTTTCATTTTGTTTAATGTTGAAGGCAACTTTGTATTTTCACCATTTGAAGTAAATAATGTGAAAACATATCAGAAAATGAAAATAAGAAACAATTTCAGTCACCCGCAGAGTTCTTAAAAATCTTAAAGTTCTGTTTTGTTTGGATTTTATGTTGTGCAGGGTAACAGTATTAGATGGTTCAGAGAAGGAATTAGCAGTTAATGCAGCTGCAGCTTCAATATATTCAACATGCAATTTTTTACTGTCACAGAGCTAACTTGTATTTGACAAGTTTCATCTGTTTGTGTAATTGTATCGATTATACCCAATGAGTAGTGAGATTATTGTAATTGCTGCCAAAATACTAAAGATTAAGGTTCCCAAATGAGGGAGCCATGATACTTGTTGTCATTGTAACACTAGCTCTCTTTTCCTTCAAAATCTTTTTTCGTGTACCAGAAATTGTTAGAATTAGAATTACATAGCAATTAGATGTTTTATTCATTTATTTATTTCAGTTACAGAAAACAGTGATCAATATCTATTTTAGCATCAGTTGGAAAGCGAACTAGGGTCGGTGACTCGTTGCTTTCTGAGTTTCTCCTTTTAATTTAAATAAAGTTTTCCATTTTCTTTTGGATATGAATAAAGTTTTGCATTTGAATTTAGTGAATGTATAAGGCTTAAAAATGGAGTTGTGATAGTTTATCTCCATTGTTTAATAGTGAGACGACTAACTTGAATCTAATTAGTTAAAGGGACTTGAATTTCTGGTAGTTTGGACATTGGAGTCTATTGATGTAGGATTAATTTTTGCAAATTATTCGAAAACAAAAACGTATTGACCATTATCTTAAAATGCAATGTTGATGGAATTTAATAAATTCTTTCAATGGAAAAATAATAAAATAAAGCCGTTCATACGTAAAGATTGAAATGTGCAGAAATGAACATAGAAATAAAGCACTCTGAAGATTTTGACTAAGGTAGGCAGTGATTTGGATGAGGGTAAGTGATGGACAAATACAATAGATACAGATATACCACAATCTGTGATGACAAACAAAAATGGCTTGGGAAGCAGGTTTCAAAGAGGTTCTTTGTGAAACACACTGTCATGAGGCTTTCTCTTTGTTGAATGATACTTCTGTTTCCATGTGTAGTGAAGTATGTAACTTGATCTTGAGGATTCAGGATCTCATGCATCGCCCTTGGAGAGCCGAGATTTTCCTGATTCAGAGAACCACTTATCGTGTTGCAATGCTTTAGCCAAGCATGTTCTCAAACATGGGATTCATCATGCTGATTGGTTGAGACCGTGGAATGATATGGACCTGCTCCTTCTTCAAGACCTCCCCTCTTAGCTTGTTCTTGCTGCTTTGTTGCTCGTCTTTTTCTTTCTTTTAACTCTTGTCACCAAAAAAATAAAACAAAATTTCATTGGTTTTTTTGTTTCACTCTTTGCTTCTCTCTAACCTCTCCATATTTGACATATTTTCCTCATTCTGTCATTCACCTATTTTTTCGTTTAATTTTTTTTTTCAACATCCACCACAAATATTATATCTCTATTCTTTAACCCCACCCTCCTCGATTTACAACTTTACAGGAATTAGTAGTACTCAATTAAATATAGGCAAAATACTCCGGCACCTTTTGTTATGAGTTGATATTCAAATAGACTTCGAAAGATTTTATTAGTCATATTAGTTTCTAAAAGATATAATTTTTAGTGAAATTGATCGTTCTACCAATTAGATGACATGTGTTACAAAATGATTGGTTGATAAATAATACGCCGTCCAATTATTTTGTGACACGTGGGACTTAAAGATGATATATAATCATCTGATTGGCGGAATGACCAATTTGACTAATGATTATATCTCTTTAGGGACTAACATAACTAACAAAATCTTTTAGGGATCAATATGAAAAATGTAATATCTTTCAAGGACCAATTTGACCACGAACTCCTTTTCTTTTCCATGGAGTAATTTATCATTTCTAATGTATGGGTTCATAATTAACTCAATAAATAAAATTTTTCAAATTGGAATATATTCCACTATTTTTCTACCTTTCAATTCCCATCAAATTTGATTTATGAGGGCCATAGAGAATGATAAAAAAGGGTAAAGTATTGTTTTCGCCCCTAACGTTTTGAAATTATATCAATCTTATCACATCGTCAAGCAATACTAAAAATTACTAACAAAAGCATACATGTAGGTGTTAGTTTACAACATCAAAATGTTATAAGTGACATATCTACTTTATTCATACTCATTATTATCCCTCACACTATTCGAATATAACACAAAAATCAAAAAATGAAAAACACGCAACGCTTCTTCTTCATCACCCAAATCTTACCCTTTTTCAGTATTCAAGTTTGACCGTGGTAAATATTGCATCTAAAAAATTGTTGGTTAATTAATTTTGCATTTGGAAGAGTAGATTATTAGAATTTATTTTAATATAGTTGACGGTGGGACAAGGTTGATACGATTTCAAAACATTAGGGACACAAATAGGATGTTTTAAACGTTATGAACATTTTTAAAACTTACCCCAAACGTTAGGGACGAAAAACAATACTTTACCCAAAAAGACAAAGACGTGTGATACTAAAAACATCTTCACATGAAGATTTGGTCTATTAGCCAACATTTTAAAAGAAAATAGCAACATTTTTAGAAGGTAACACTTTTATAACATATTAAAATCTAACAATTTAGTTTACCATCCAATAGTCCAAATGAAAAATCTTTATATGAAGACAATTTCAAAATTTTCATTGTAATATCCACCTATGTGGTTTGTTCATTTTATAGAAAAAACTCCAAACATCTTAGAGTTTTTATTTGAATAAGATTATACATTCAAATTAAAAATAAAAAGCTATTTTTCGAGTTAATTGAACCAATATCTTAGAAATGGTAAAATTATCTCTTAAATAAGAGAAAGTATGCCTTAAATATATATCCTTCTAAACAGAAAAAATCAGAAATCCGCTTAAAATCTTTACACCTCATAGAAGACAAATGTCATTAGCCATTTTATAATCTTAGTTTAAACATATGATATTTAGTTTCATTTTATAAACATTAGCCATGATTCAGAAACACTGAAATGAGAGGATGTACAAGACTACCAACGTAATTATACAAAGAAAGTTGAAAATAATCCTAACATTTAGACCAAACCTAAAATAGAAATTAAAAGCCACGTAGGACTATCCCAAGGAGAACCCCTTATAATGGCTTATAGAAAAATTTACTAACAGTGATCTATTAGCTAGAATAATTACATCACATATTTCAACCGTTTCCAGGGATATACATATGATCGAAATAAAAATTTCACAGCCTACAAAACATCCAGCTCAAATGTGTAGATGCTTTGGCCAACACATACCAAGATTTTCACCATTATCTGAATACCATGTGAATGAAATCTGAGCACCATTTGTGTTGTTTGTAGCTGATAAATGAAGTAGAGCACCTTATGTCTGATGGTAGGAATGCAAATCAAAGTAAATCCTATTGAAATAGCTCAGGAAAAGACCACATTAAGAACTTGGAAAAGATGTCAGACTCCAGAAATTCGATGTGTGCAGCACGCCCAATGAAAGAATTTAAATTCTTGCCATAAGCAGTGGTATCAAAATTGACGTCACAGCGCATAAAAAGTCTTCGTTTGGAGGGATTGGCATAGATCTGGTCCAAACAATTATTCAGCATTTCCTGGAACACAATTCCCTTCTTGGAAGTGTCGTGTGAGGCAGCCAGGCACGACTCGATTCTGGCAGAATGATATGGCACGTACCCATCCTGGAAATAGCCTTACCAGTTAATAGCAAACTGACTTAATCCTGAAGTAAAAGTAAACTACCATGCATACTCTTAAAATTATTATGTGCCTCTATCCAGACACCTTAAGTTTTTTGCAAGAATTATTTATGACAACATATTTTCCTCTCTGCGAATGGATTCAAGAGTCAGGAGAGAAGGGACTACCTGTGGGGAAGATATCAAGATAATATTTTTGAAATGATCCAATGTCTTCTGCTGAAAGAAAGAAATAATAGAAAGTGAACTCCATTAGAACCTCATCAATGCAATTAACTCACCTATGACAGAAAAATGCTTAGGACTGTGAATTCAACACTTCTTACATACGCAACTAACCATATATAAATTTAATTACCATAAAATATAATGTATACATTAATTCATTATTTATTTGAACAAAAAATGGCTTATCTACATTAACATAAAGTAATATATTCAAAAGATAAGGCTTGATCGCTGCAATTAAAAGTTGAGGGATCATAGTCATTGTTATGTTAAAAGTAATAGAAAGTGAAATGGAAAAGCAAAAAGGCATACTACTAATCTAGCAGGTTTGGAAGAAATCTTGGTGTATACCATATTTTAAAAATCGAAACAACATTATTTAATGTCTTCAAATTCAAGGAAACCTTACTTGAGCAAACAGTTGATGATCAAGCATAGTAAATGCTCATGCCCCATGGTATAAGAGTAAGAAATTATAGCTTATGACAGTGTCACTTAATCACATACTTCAAAGAAAACTTTCCGTACCTTACACAGCTTATAGATGAATGTATTTTGGATATCTGGATCATCTGTGAAGGTGAGCTGATGAATGCACTGTGTACCTCTTAGTTTCTTCAGCACCCATAATCCAGAATTGAACAAAGAGTTTGAACTATAAAGATACCCCAAATGTGGACCCGATAGTGAAACATAAGTATATAGGTATCTTAAAAATGGCTCCATGATGCTCTCTGCAACAATAGGATAAAATTTAGTGTCAACTGTCAAAGTATGAACATTGGAACATATGAAACTATGAGTTACCTGCCATTGCTGTTCTGATAATTAG
>JASCZI010181317.1:21662-36098 GCA_036250425.1 Stylosanthes scabra | reverse complement strand
AATATTCAAATATATATATATATATATATATATATATATATATATATATATATATTTCGTATTAAAAAATTTGATTGGTTTTTCCATATAAAACTGTATATGAGCACATGAAAATGTCAACATGACAAGAAGAACCTAGCAAATATTACAGAGAAAAATAAGATAAAACAAATTCCTATGATACATTCATTTACTTGAACATGATTTTTATTTTCTTGATTAAAAAAAAATTGTTTTAAGATAGGGAATACAGGATAAAAAGAAGTAGAGGAAAAGATTTCTCCCGATTAAAATAATACAAAGAAAAAAAAAATTAGTAAGCCAAAGCTTTTCAATCTCAACGTGTCTAAGAGGGGAAGTCCTCTAAAGTGACCATGTGCTTCACACCATATAGATGCCTGACGCCTAATTACATCCCATACAAAAACATTTCTCAAAAGTCTATCATTAGAAGTGCGTAAATTGCATTCAAGGCAAATACTCCAGATAGTGCCATATACTGCACTGCACATTGCTCTTTTTTCTCCCAAAACCCTCAAACCACGCCAAAAGAAGCTGATCTTGTGATGCGGGGAACACCAAAGATTTGCCAAAGACACCAAACAAAGAATTCCACAAAGAATCAGCCATATGGCAGCGCAAAATACCAATGTGAGGCTGTCTCTGAACTTACCCCACACGTAAAACACATTAGGGGAAATGGCCCTATGTGGCCTTCTAACCTGCAAATTGCCATTTGTATTGATTCTGTTTTGCACAGCTATTCAAATAAAGGATTTGACTTTAGAAGGAGCTTTGGATTTCCATATTGGTTTATCAAGGAGGAAAGGGATTGTGATTGAGGGATTTACTCTAATATGATGTTTTTAGAATCTAATAAACTCAAATTCGATGCTGGTTATGTTGAATGTTGATTTCAAACATATTTTTATTATAACTACAAAACAAATAGAGTCTTCAACCAGTAAATTAAACTTCTAAGAGAGTAGGTCTGTGGCATAACATCAAAGCCCCCATGGCCAAATAGTAAATAGTTACAACCTCGCTGTTCCCGTTATTATAGCGTAAGTCTGTTTTTCATGGTTCAAATCAAGCACAAAAGGCTATTGTATGATGGGGCTTATATGACATAATTCAATCATGACTTATGAGCATCATGTAACAGCTTAACCATTTAAGAGACAATACTTGACATGACTATTTTTGGAGCAGACACAAGAAATAGGACTTTAATTGTGTGGGAGAAAACAACGATGTTCTCTAATGTGAGTGATTCTGTAGACCCATTACATGTGCATAGATTGGCTTGAGGTGCTTGTGTTAGTATGTAGTGGATTAGCGGATATTTTGATTCATAAATGTAAAGATCACAAAGTGTAATGCTAAAGTTTTACCAATTAAGATATTGTTTAACTAATCAACATAACCTGATACTAGAAATGCCTTTCCAGTACATATCTTACATTCCTACACAGTATTCACCCTTCACACATCAAAGGTTTTATATCATAATACACTTTCACATGGAAGAGGTTACAAAAATTGGTTGCTCCACATAAACCTGTTGGAAAGCTTGGTCAGCAACAACAAATGTTGGTAGTCTGATAGACCAAAAGGCATAGTTGTTAAAATAAAAATAAAAACCTTGTATACCAAATGATTTTGGAATGACATGAAGTATTATAGAGATGATATATAACATATAAGCTTCTAATCCAACGGCTGTTTTTCTTTTTTTTAAAAAAAAATTACATGAACAAAAAGTTATTCAATGGTATAATTACTTAAATTGACATCGTAACACACATATAAACACACACATACATACAGCGATGACAATCTTAGTCAGTTTCCCCTTGGCCCTGCCCCCTAGCCCCACACTAGTCCATAACAATAAGAGAGAAGGGAATGAGAGAGTGATCGTTACCTCAAATCCAATAAATGGTAAGTTGAATGAGATCATCATACATAAATAAATGTCCTGCCTAGCATATTTTATGCGAAAGGGTTGAGTTGAGAAACTGTGGTCTGTATCATCAATCCTCCAAATACCATATACACTACCAAGACCCAGCTCAGGAGCTGCCAAAAAAAGAAAAACAAATCCACCTCCACCTTATTAGTGAATGTTGGAAATTAAATCAACTTGCATTCTAGAGTTTTCATGAGGATGAGTTATCAAATTAAATTCAGATATTATCTCAAGTCAAGCCAAAGAAGAAGAGTTCAAATTGAAGTTAAAGGAGAAGTTCGAATTGAGCTCAAACTCTGTATTCTAGAATTCAAATTAGAATTTGGCAACTCAATGCAAGTTGTAAGTTTAGAAACATATAGAAGTTTGTGATCAAGTTGATCACTACTATTTGCATTCTTAGTTATTAAGAAACCTTGCCTATATATAGGCATGATATGCATAGATTATGTTCTTAAGTGGAGTTACAAAATGTAAGGGATAGATTGAGAAAGTCTTCACTTCCTCTTTATTAAGAGAGTTTAAGAGAATAGAATATTATTGTTATAATAGTGTTGTTGTTGAGAGAAAAATATAGTGAGATTATGTTGTATTGTTATTATGAATGTTTATGTGAGTTTGAGCGATCCTGGACAAATTACCGTGGGGTTCTATACTTCTAACAGTGAATAGTGATCATCAAGAAAATTGAAATACCTTACTAAAAGTTTCCATAGGAAGAACGGTGTAACTTCTCAAAGTCTAAATCGAAATACAAAAGGTCTAAAAAATAATAAATAAAGATAACAAAGTTAAATGCATAACCAAGAAAAATCCTTGAACGATTCAATCTAAATCTGCAACTTACTTTACAAGTAATAATTCAATAACTTCCAAGGGAGTCAAATGTTGGTTACGAATAGGCACACGCACGTACATACATATACACACACACACACACACACACACACACATATATATCTACATGTACCATTGTACACCTTCGTACACACCATTTTTAGCACGGAAAAAAGTAAATATCAGCACATAAATTTTATTTTTCTATGCTAATGTTTACATTTTTCAGTGCTAAAAATGGTATGTACGGAGGTGTACAGTGGCACACGTAGATTAATTCATATATATATATATATATGTCATTAAATAGGACAAAATGGGGTTGGCCATCTTAAGGCATGTCTTGTTGCTAAATGATATACTCGCATTCATGGTCTTGATTATGGCAATACATTCTACTCTGCGGCCAAAATTGCTTCACTACAGCTCTTCTTTTCAACTGCTGCTATTGCGACAATACATCTTCCGTTATAGCCAAAATTACTTCACTATAGCTATTACTTACCAATGCAGCTATTGCAATTATATCAATTGGATATAAAATGCATTTCTTCACAAAGATATAGAGGGAGAAAAGTTACACAGTTCAATCTCCTCATTTTATTGCTTAAGGGAAAGATGAAAAACTAATAGGGTAGATGATTGAGTCATTAGAAAGCTCATCTACAGTAACAATATCATATCTGTAAGGAACTTGTATCTATAGTAGGAGAAAGACAACAGAACAATAAACAAGCAACATTAGTAATATAGCAAAATATTGGCAAATTACCTTCATATTGAACAACCCTAGCTGGAATTCCAAAAGATGTATCTTCATTGTTCTCCCACCTCATAGTAATCTTAATCTGATACCATCTATATAAAATAAAGTACTGATATCAGTTAACCAAGTAAGAACTCATAACACAACTTGGAAAGTAGAAAAATCGAAATTGATGCATACCCCTGCTGGAAAAGGTCGAGGTTGTGAAACCTATGGACGTAGATGCCAATCTCTTGTACAGCTTTCAACATACCTCCTGGCCTGACTTTGGCGGAGTTGGTCATTACATTAGACAGCCGTTCTGTTAGCCAACACAGAACCCTACTTATTTGTTCTAGCATGCAGGTGACTATATATCTATGACAATAACTGATAACGCACACATATGTACTCTTTCTTTTATTTCATATTCAGCAGCGAATTCAATTGGCCATTCAGATCTCATGTGTCCCTGATTCTTAGTCAAATTCACCAGCTGTTAAAATGGAAAACTGGATTGTATTTCATAAGATTAGCTCTCAGTACCCTCCTCAGTCAACTAAAAGCTGCACACAAGAATGAATAAAAGAACACAAACACAATGAGCAAAATCTACATGATCAAATGGCTTTCCTAAGAACCAGCTTTTATCAGAAGCAACTATAGTTTGGGCAAGCGCATACAATACAATGATCTAAAGCATATAATAGTTTTAAGAATTATAGTAAAACTCATTAAAAAAAAAAACAAAAAAAACTTATATATAGCACCTGCATTTACTTCTTAGTTGGTAACCAATTTTTCATTTTTATTTTCTTTGTTAAATGCTGTCAGGTCATGCCATCCACAGTTCCTTTCCAGTCAAATTTCTAAACTGGTAAGTGTTTGCAAAATCTCAAAATTATTAAAACATGAAACCGTTTTTAAACTGAATTTCATTTTCCTCTCCCTGTATACCTATTAACAAACTATCCAACATTGAGAACAGCAACAATTAACATTTCGATAACTAATTTCACGTAATTTACCATTTATTCCCATAATAATTAACATAACAAAACGAAGTTAGCCAAAGAAATTAGAGTTTCGGTAACGAAGCATCATCGGTAGAAAGAAAGAAGTTGGAGGGAAAGACAATTCAGAAAAAGAAGGGGGAGAATAATACCAAAGGATGAGAGTGAACGAACCGAGGAGCACGAAAACGGTGATCCGAAATTGGGAAATGAGGATGTATTGGTAGTGTTTCGTAGGGTTTGGTGAAAGAAGAAGAGAAGGAGAAAGTGAAGAATAACTGCAAAAGGGAAGAGGTAAGTCTCGTAACAGAAAATTGGAAGCATAGCAAGTGATCAATGTAATTCTAATTCGGTAATATTTGACTCTGAACGACATGCGTTTCGTTTCATTTCGTTTCCAACAAATTCTCAGGTCACATTCTCTTTTATAATTGTTGAAAGAGTTAACTAAAATGGTTAAAAATGTGACAAATTTACTATTTTAACACTATTCGATCAATTTTTACTTTCCAATTTAAAATAGATCTGTCAAATTTTAATAATATTGGAGCATATATTTATCATTTTCAAAATTTATGTGATTTTTATATTTAAATTCAAAATTTGGAAATAATTTTAGTGTTTAACTCTTGTTAAAAATTTGTGTTGCTTAATTTTATTTTATGAATTTGATATTGATACAGTGACAACAAAGTTTCAGTTTGATGCAACTTGCAAAAATTAATATTTTACTACATTAATTCTAGGTGAAATTCGAAATTAAAACCTCTCGTAAGTTATATCGAAGAGCAGGATAATACTAGGTGAATGTTTAAACTTTCTTTTTAATGTCCTTTTTCTTTTGTAAGGTAGTTATTAATATTCTGGGCAATTAATAATTTTGTCTATGTTATTAATAGAGAAAATATTAATAACTAATTTTTTTTAACTAACAGCTAACTAATAATTTTATTTATCATCAATATTAATCTAATACCGCTATTTTAAATAATTTATTCTCTATTATTTTGAATGATATATTTTCTATTATTTCGATAATTTATTTTGTATCATTTTGAATGATCAGTCTTCTATTATTTTGGAATAAAAGTTTCGCACCACTTTTATATGCAGTATTTCTAACCCTAATCTATTATCTAAATGCAAATTTTCTATTATTAAATTAGAATTAAAATTATTATAAATTAGTGTTTTTGTTTAGGAAAATGTTTAGTCGTCTTTATTAAAAAAATATTTTAGATACATTTATTTAACTATTATATGATTTCTATAACTTCTCCAAATTTTGAATTAAGTAATTAAGTTTTTATGCTAGAAAATTTTCTTTCTTAGATATTTTTTTTTGGTGATAGCTTCTTATTGAATATCTTTGTTAAAAAGAATTCTTTAAATATTTTTTTTGTGTTTAACCGATATAGCATGAATTGTAAAATATTATGGAATTGTTACATTTTAAAAAAAACAAGATAACTACTAACAAGAACTTTACAAAAAATTTGTATCCGATTCATTTAAAGATTTTTAAATTATGAGGATCTCATTAGAAATTTTACAAAATTATAAAGACCTGTATAATAATTTAACTTATTTTTTATATATCAAAATAATCCAAAAAATTATATTTCCTTGAATCTAGTTGGTTCATATCTAATCTAATTCTTGTTATATGTGCAAACATGGTTAAATAAATAAAAAGAGACTTATAGAGGATTGCTTAAATTCTTTTTACTCACAGTGGATTTTCTTTTTCATGTATGGTAATTGGTAAAGATTAAGAGTGGTTTTGTGTTAGGAATTAGATTAAAAAGTTATACCATAAGGAATTAAAGAGTAATAGTTCTGGACAGTAATAGTTTGTAATCCCAAAAAAATAAAATAATAAAGAGTAATAGTTAATAATAATTTAACTAAATTTTAACCATATTTCCTAACACAAGTGATAAGTGGCTTGATGCATAAGCATCATTAAGGATTTCTTTAACTAAATCATGCTCAATTCATAATATAATTAGCTTTTTATTTATTGAAATAAGTAAATAAATTCATAATTAGTAGATAATTAAATAAATTAGATACTTTGATTATTTTGCTAATAATTTCCAGGAAAAGTGACTAAAGAAACCTAAAGAGCAAAGAATTTCAAAGTCTAGGCATCAATACCAAAGTCTAGACTTTGGCACTCAAGCTTAATTTCTGAAAGTCTAGGCGCCAGAATCAAGCATCATTTCCCAAAGTCTAGGCGCCAGTCTTAGTGCCTAGGCGTGAATGCCACCCCTAGAAACCACAAAGTCTAGGCGTGGCATCCAAAGTCTAGGCGCCCAGAATCTGCCCAAAATTGCAAAGTATAGGCGCCAACTTAGAAGTATATGCAGAAGGGGGTGTGGTCACGTCAAACCCCTCGAAAGGGTACTTGATAAGGCGTAAGGAATTAGCCTATACCTGCCAATCCTAGGATACGCTCCTGCCCAAAAAATTTAACTAAATTTTGGAATATGATGAACTCGAATTTTCTTCTTTGGCCCTTGCTAAGCAATCTTTTCTATCAATTCTCTCTGATTTGATAATTTTTTTTTTCTAATTGATACTTATTCGTATCATTTTGATAACCCTTATTAAAAAGTTGCTTATGATTTTTTAAAATATAAATTAATATTTTGTATACTTCATAGTTGGTAAATTGTAAAAGTTTTATGTTTTAATTTCAAATTCATGAAATAAAATTCAACAACACAAATTTTTAAAGAAATTATAAAATTTGAAAAAGAAAACATAAAATGTCAACATCTGACAATGTGTAATTTGGAGAAATTCAACATTGGCTAAACAAGATAGGGAAGTTAGTATATTCCCCAAATGGTAAAAACCTTTATAAAACTGGAGTACTATCCCAAGAGCTAAAACTCAATTTGCCTCCCAAAATTTGAATCACAAGTCAATTTAGACCCCAAAATTTATGAATATTCAATTTAGATCTCGAAATTTGAAATTGTAACTCATATTAACTCTCAACTTCATTTTCGTTAATGGCGCACTAACATGGACTATTAAGTGACATTGTAACAATGGATTATAACTTGGATACAAAGAAATGATGTCCAAAAAAGATTGTAGTGTTTTTTATTTTGAGTTTTTAATAAACATGAATGAGTGAAAAATGAATTTGGAGAGTCAACGTGAGCTACAATTTTAAATTTTGGGTCTAAATTGAATAATTATAAATTTTAAGAGTCATTTTGAGTTATAATTTCAAATTTTTGAGTTTAAATTGAATAACTATAAATTTCATATATCATTTTTTAGCCAAATTGAATTTCAACTCAGTATCCCAACTATCAAAGTTTATACATATCAACAAGAGACAGCAATGGATAGATACCGATACTGATACACTAATTTTCAATTTTTTTTGTAAATCACAAAAACGTAGCATATATATAAAACACAATATCTTAAATAATTTGGAATTTTATCCTAGATGCTGATATTAGTTGTTTTTAATGTCTTTTATAATGATAAAATATTTAAGATATCATTTATTTAAATAAATAATTAGTGTGTCCGAATATGTTCGGAAAATTATTTTTAACTTTTTTTTATTGAAACATAGATACACACAAGACACCTGCATCGGACTAACGTCAAATGAGTATCATGTCAAAAATATGTCCCACATATTGACACGATAACTTCGTCTGTATTTCTTAGAGAAGAGAGATTACCATATTTGGTGATGGATGCCCCAGCGTGTGACCACAAATAGGAAAATTCTACTATGAAGACATTTAAGTGTCTTCTAGTAAGGATATTGCCATATTTAGAAGTTAATCTTTCTCATAATGATAACATTAATTTCACATCAGATTTTAATAGCACAAATTAATGGTTAAGATTCAATCAAAGCATCTATCTTCACTAGAAGACACTAAAAGTGAAAGTGTCTTCACCATAGACCTTCCCTCAAAAAAATAAAATAGAAAGGGATAATTACTCTTTTGACCATAAAAGTTTGGAATCAAAATCAAATTGGTCACAAACCTTATTTTTTTTGGTCAAACTTGCCACAAAGGTATAACCATTTTGTACAATTTTACCCTTATATCTCATCTTCCTCATCCTTAACTTCAGCTTCTTTTCCATCCCTCCTCCTCCAATATATCAATTACTTTATTTATTTATTTATTTTTTATTATTATTATTATTATTATTATTATTATTATTTATGAAATCCATAAATTTCAAATAAAAAAAACAAAAGAGAAGCAAATGGAAGAAAGGAAAGGAAGAAAACAGAGAGAGAAAGGTGAGGCGACGGCGCCGGCTTGGTGGTTGCCGTTGCCGTTGCCGTCGCCATCAGGGAAGAAGAAAAGGGATATAGCGATGCGGAAGAGAGAAATATCGAAGAGATAGAGACACGAGTTGAAGAGGAGCCGCGCCACCACCTTCAACGTTCTGTCGTGAAGTCGTCGTTGGCTGTTGCCGTCTCCAAACCTCTTGCTCCGCCGCCACCGAAACTGGTAGAAGAGGCAGGGAGATTCGTCGCGACGGTGAACAAGGGGAGGTGATGCCATTGCTAGCATTGGCTATGCGCAAATGTATGTTTATATTTTTTTTTTACTTTTTTGGTATGATATATACAAATTGAACAAAAGCAATGGAAACTACCTAGCTTTAGGAACTGGTTGTGATTCATAACAGGAAGTCCTTTTTATTATTTCGAAAAACAAAAAGGAACAATTTTTTTGAAGAATTCAGACCCAATCATGAGTTGTGTTGAAAATTGAGTAAAAGACAAAATCTTGGACAAGAACACATATAGCAACGGCGAGAAGCAATCTATCTATAAAATTTAAAGGCCCACAACTCCCGTCCCAAATTCCGGCACTATTCTAAACTGTGCTGCACTGTGTTGAACTGTGATAAGGTTTCATTCATGTGAACCTTGATACGGTCTCATTGTGGACGTGGGAAAATCGCTTGAATTCCTCTTTCGCGCTAAGAGTCTGAGTTCATGTTTTCAGATCCTGCTAGTTAGAACATGTTATTATCCTCCGGTTTTAGCGCTGAAACCAAATAGTATGCAAAAAATGGGGATGTGAATCCCTTTTATGAGCTGCATATATCTTTTCATAGGTTGAGATTGAACTCACACGGATTGTACTTGGATAATATTTTTCGTCGTTCGATTACTTCGTTTCCCGTGCTCGATCACTCTTTAGACGTTAGATTTGATTCTTTGGGATGACTCAAACAAGTAATGGTTGCGCCGTCATTTGGCTATAAATATGATGTGACACATTTGTGTTTGCTGCAGAATATAACTTGCTTCGTATCCCTTTTTATTCTAGCAACCATATTTCCTTTTAGCATTTCTCTATCACTAGCCACCTAAGGTGTCCCGTTTTAAGATGGAGGGTTCTGACATCATTCCATGTCCTCCCCATGCCTCCATCAATGCTCCTGCTCCCATGGATCATGTTGTTGATGTGAACGCAAGCAAGCAAGCATGGTCTTTGATTGTTGGGGTTGTTCGCTTATATGAGATGCCAAACCAATATAATCTTGCTGATATAAACAGCATAGAGATGGTTTTGCAGGATGAGGCAGTACATTGTTTGATATATTTTAAGTCATGTACCTTAGTGTTTTTGACGGAGCTCGGGATGGGGCTGTCGTTGAAAGCGTTTTCCTTCGCCCTGTCACCGTTTAGAAAAGGTGTCACAGGGGTGTAACCAAGTTTAAAATATCGAGTACGGGACTCGGGTCGTTCTCCTTAGGAAGCAGAAACGAGATGTTTACTTTTGATTGGGTTTGGTTGCAGTTGAATTGATTTGTTGGTTTGAAAACAGAGCGCAGTTGAAAACAATTTAAAAGCAGGTAAATGACAATAATGATAAAAGAGTGCCCCGGGCCGTAGGTTGAAATACTGTGCACCCCTACGATCACTGCTATGTCCTAGGTCGGATGAGCTGTCACCTAGGAGGAACACACCACCCAGGGTAGAGTAGAGACGTTAATCCTCTACATATCCTTGGCATACCAACTGTGAGGTACTGATCCCATGATGGATTCGAGTAGATCCGCGTTACTGGAGTAAACTCACTAGCGGTGTAGGCATGGCCGTGGAGTCTGCAGTCAACAACTTGGTGTTGAAAGAACTCGTGGAACCTGCTGTCACCAGGCCCACTGCTCGAATACCCTTTGTCACCTTGGTGAATCCATGTCACAGGGCCCTCACCCTTGCTAGCAGGGGCGTACAAATAGCAGTAACGGACTTAACCCCATTCCTCCCCATCCAACCCTATGGGGGACTCGCAGCTAAGGTCATTTGCACATTTCACCCCACATTCGAGACACTATGGGACTCTACTCGCTACGGACGGAAATCATAATTGCAGGAAAATAAACGGGCAGCATAATAGTCTGTAAAATCGCAGTTTGCAAGAAAGTAAATGGACAAAATAACGGCAGTAAAATGGTAAAAACAGAAGTTGAAAATCGGCAGAGTAATAGTAAAGTAATTTGATTAAAACAGAAATTTAGCAGAGTAATAGTAAAATAAACAGACAATAAAAGGAGTAAGATGTTTGGCTAGTGTGGCTACAAGAAAATGAAAATCCTAAGAACTAAAATGATTTAACTAAGAGAGAACATGGGAGAACATAAAAGGGGCTCAAGAAGGTGTGTGGTGAATGTTGTAGCACCCCCTCTATTTATAGACCTCCACTTGGCTTGAAATTCCCTTTTTGGTCTTCATTTTTCTTGTTGTCCACGCTCGGATGCATACGCATCTGTTTCCTATGCGTACGCATAGGTGACAAAACGTGCCTTGCGCGCCACTCCTGCTTGGGTGCATACCCATCGAGTCCATATGCGTACGCATATAGAACTATTATATATCGTTGTGAAGCTCTGGATGTTAGCTTTTCAATGGCGTTGGAAAAAATTCATTTAGACCTCTGTAGCTCAAGTTATGCCCAAATTAGTGACAAGAGGTCAGGAATGACAGCATTAGGAGATCTCTGAGCACCGATCTTCGGAAGCGAATTTCTCATACAATCACTTAGAACCAGACGAAGTGTTCAACATGAGAGTTGTAGGTATTGAATTCCTCTTTCCAAAGAGTCAAAGTTTGCTCCAATCCGATGACTATAGCTCCTTTTCTTATGTTTTCATTCTTGCTCCTTTTACATTCCTTGGCCACTTCCAATCTAGTTCCAACCTATCTGGGCCTGAAACACTTGAATAGACACATCACGGTACCGAATGGAATGGAAATTAAGTAAGTAAGTGAATATATAGCAAATTATGGCGAAAAATGAATGTTTTCACAATTTAAGCCCTAAGGAGTAGTTAAACGCAAACAAGCCTATTTCGCTAGTATTTAA
The DNA here is from genome assembly GCA_036250425.1 of Stylosanthes scabra. Taxonomy (NCBI): domain Eukaryota; kingdom Viridiplantae; phylum Streptophyta; class Magnoliopsida; order Fabales; family Fabaceae; genus Stylosanthes; species Stylosanthes scabra. The sequence continues at coordinate 24,146 of JASCZI010181317.1, read as the reverse complement.
GTGGTGAGAGGTTGATAATTAGTCAATTAATGATATGAAATAACCCATCAAAATGGGGTTTATCAGTTTTCCAACCCAGTTATCATTTGTGCAATTGTGTTGAGCTATTTTCGTCTAAATTTGCAGGGTGATCGCATACACTGCACTGTCCCAAACAAGAGTATTGCAGTTTACACACTACAAGAAAAACCCCCTTTAGCTACGCTTTTAAAGCGTGCTGAAAAGGAGTGAAAAGCGCACCGATTTCAAATGGCCACGCTTTTCCATCAACCGGCACGCTTTTTGTATACGTATGCGAGCGTGGCGGTTGCTCTATCGGCACGCTTTTCAGCGTGGCATTTGATCTTCATCTACCGCTACGCTTAAAATCGAGCTAATATGTTTACTCGGAACGCTTCTTTACGTAAGCTGTGGCTACGCTTTCAAACGTAACTAGAGAGAACTATAGCCACGCTTTTCACGCGTGCCCATAAGCCTACCTATAAAAAACAATAGCCACACTTTTTGCGCGTGCCCTATAGTATTTTGTGGTTTTTTTTGCGCGTTTTTAAGCGTGGCGATTGAGGCTGCCACCTTTTTTAAAAGCCTGGCTATTCATTTTCATGCCTGTTTTATCAATTTAAATTTAAAGCAGGTGTAATATATATATATATACCAAAAATGTCTACAAAATGTATATAAGCCATTCATGAACAATTCCATCAAAATGTGATTGAGGTTCCAAAAGTCTAATTCATGAACAATTCCATCAAAAAAACTCCATCAATCTACTTTACTCTAGCTAGCCTAATAAGCCAAAATCTGGCCGGAACCAATTCCACACAAAATCTAGCCTAATAAACCAAGGGCATTACTCCAAATTCCAATTCCAGACACATCAACACCTCACACCAATTTCCAACAAGGAGCAGCAAAACACTTTTCAAGGAAAAAACAATGTTACTTCAACATCTCCATGTGTTGATCATTTGTGAGCTCCCTACAAAAAATCAAAAATTACAAAGAGTTATATCTCAATTTCAATATGAAGACGTCATACACCACAATGAAAAAATGTTTTTATCTTTAGTAGAACATGATGAATGGCAATTCAAGTATAAGCGGCTCATAATCTTATACTACTTCTACTAACTATGAATTCTAATTCAGCAAAAAAATAAGGTCAGAAAAGGGAAATCGACTTAGAAATTGCAATTCAATAGAACACATGATCTGATCTATTGCAATTCAACAGCTAGCTCTACAATCTTGTACAACTTTGACTAACTACGCATTATGATTCAGCATTATGATTCAGCCAAAAAACAGGCAATTTAAGCAAATCAACTTCAAAACAATGCAGAATCAACAACACAAAATAGTAAAAAGTACAAAATTTCAATATGAATGATAGTTTGAACCTTTGAACTAACTGCTATTCACACATTTGCATAAGATTATTTCAAGAACTGAAAATATAGCAATGTAGCAGCATTGTATAGTGCTTTAGGCAGAATTCTTCATCTTCATGAGTTTCTTCATGACTTTGAATCATCTTAGTTAAAGTATATTATTGGATTAATACATCTTTGGCTACCTAGAACAAAACAATATTATTAACTATATTATCCATTTCAAATGACTATATATAGACAATTTCAGATATATATGGTAGTTGATAAAAATAAAGAAACTAACTAATCTCATAACATCTTGATTCCAATTTTTTTTCATATAAAATATATATCAACGTTAGGTTTGTAATTAGACAAGTGGAGGAATCACTTGTATAGGAGGGGTGGAAACTTTGTAATTTTAATTAAAATTAAATTAAAAGCATTATATCACCAAACAGAAAACTATAAGGCTTAAAAAATTTCTTTGGAAGTCACAAATCTTTGGAATATAATCTTTGGAAGTCACAAAAAAATAGAAAATTATAATGCTTAAAAAAATGGATGAAGCAGAAAGAAGTAGAGAACACTAAAATAACATAATAAAAGCCATAGAAGGTGGATAAAGGGAGAAATTTGGTCAGCCCAAATATTACATTTTAAACCAGGTCCCAAAGCTAGCATAAGATAGAAAATTGCAACAATCAATAGTCCTTGTTTGAATACTAATTACTAATGTTCAATTAAAAGGACAATCAATAGTATACTGTAAACAAGACAACCAAATAAACATAGCTAGCTCAGAATTCAGAAAATACGAATCTACCTTTTGCGCTTGACTTGAGGGAGGTAACTGATTGAGAGTTGCTTTGCCAATTGCGTTTTATTTGGTTGATGAACCAATTGTTGATTTGCTTGAGCTGCAACCCTGTCTCAAACCAAAGAAGAAAAGGACAGAATTAAAAGCAAAGTCAAAGCCAAAATGCAAATACCAATAGCTATTAGCCTATTAGCAAAGGGCTCTAAAGAAGTAAACACTTTGAAAAACAAAAAGAAAAAAGGGTGGCAACTAAAGCATCAACACATAAGATTGCAGCAACCAAAATAAGCA
>JASCZI010181317.1:0-19676 GCA_036250425.1 Stylosanthes scabra | reverse complement strand
AGGAGGCATGGAGGCTAGGGTTTGTGCGACGGAGGATGTGGAGACGGAGTACGGAAGAGGGAGCGGCGGCAGAAGGACGGAGGATTTGGAGACGGAGTGCGGAAGAGGGAGCGGCGGCAGAAGGAGCACCAAAGGATGGGGGTTGACGGAGGCGCGACGGAGGTTGGGGCTGAGGGAGGCACGACGGAGGTGTACAGAGGCGCGACGAAGGTTGCGGGTGAATGGAGGTTGGGAGTGTTGAAGGGTTGAAGTGACGATAGAAGAGTTGGGGTTGAAAGCTAGGGTTTTGTTCTTTCTTTTTCTTTTTTGCATGTGTCTTTCTTTTCTTTTTGGTCATGGCTTTTTGCTTAAGTCTGAAAACTAAAGTGATGTTTGCGCCAAATACCAAAATTTTAGAGCCAAAAAATTGGGAAAAATATTTGGTGGAAAAAAAAATTGGTTCTACATTAGAGATCTTATTGGCACGCTTTTAATTGTCAAAAAAACAAATGATGGAGCTACACTTTAAAAGCGTGCCGATATATTAGTCAATTACCACCCTTTAACTAAGTGTAGCTACAGATCACTTAACTCTACGTTTAAAAAGCGTGGCAATAAATAAAGGGTGGCAATAAATAAAGGGTGGCAATAGCCCCAATTTAAAATGCCACGTTTTAAAGCGTGCCAAATAATCTATATTACCACGCTTTTACAAGCGTACTGATAAAAACGTAGCAATATCATCTATTCAATCGCCACCCCATATAAGCGTACCAACAGGGTTCTATGGCCACACTTTTTAAACGTAGCATGAAAAAAGCGTGGCTAAAGGCCTAATTTCTTGTAGTGACATGACGCTGCTAAAAGAGAACGAGGTATATTCGATGAGAAACTTTATTGTTAGCGGATATGGGAAATCACTCAGGACTACCGGCCACAAGTTCAAGTTGAGTGTTTATATTAAGAAATGTGTTTCTCGGTTAGCTTCGGACGCTATCCTCTACACGCCTTTTCGTTTTGAGACCTATGCCTTGCAACGATATCCATCTAATAGGTAAGTCCGTAAGTGTAACTCAATAAAGTTGTCGAAACCTTCTCCATTTTGTTGGTTGTAATATCTGATGTCCAACTATGTCATCCAGATGCAATTGGTCACGTTGTCGGCAAGGAGGATGTGTCTGATTTGGTTACTAAGGCGGGGAAGGAGAGTAGGATTCTGACCATTTACATGGAGGATTTAGAGTACGTATATACTTCATTATTTGAGTTTTAAATACGTCGGTCATTTTAGCGCGGTGAATTATTGGTAGTGAAATAAATATATCCATTTTGCGATGTTTTGTTCACAGTAAGAATCGGTTGAAATGCACTTTGTTCGGAAGTATGGTTGACCAAGCTCTATCATTCATCGAGAAGGAGGATGCATAACCATCGTTGATTGTTGCACAGCTCTTTAAGCCACATCTGTATGTTACTGATTTGAAGATTAGAAATAGCATGTACACCTCTAGAGTGTTCTTTAACCCAGATTTTCCAGAAGTGGGTGCATTCAGAGAAAGGTATTATTTTTCAAAAAAGTTTCAATTGTTAGATTACATGGATACGTTTGTAAGTTTCTTCAGTGTTGAACTAAATTAAATGTAATTTAGGGTAATGCAAAATTGGGATTCAGGCTCGCAGAGCATCTCCCACATCTAGAGTCAGCGTCAGATGTCTGCGAGTGAAGAAATAAATGGCGGGTCAGTGCCTGTGAAGTCCATAGAAGAGATGTTTAATATGACAGAGGTATACGAACATGTGTGTAATGTGTATAGTCAACGATTGAATTATATTTTTAATGGTGTTTGACCCGAAACATGAACTTTTGTTTACTTGATACAAGAGACTGCATGCTGGATTCGTGCCGAAATTGTATAACTTGACGTAAACTCCAGCGATTGGTATTATTATTCGTGCAGTTTTTGCCCCAGGAAGGTTTTGGTTAACAATAATCGCTACTGGTGTAATCAGTGTCGAAAGGGCGGATTGAATCCTCTTATTAGGTAAGAAAAGAAACAATTAATTGGTGGAATTTATTAGAGAGATCATATTAGTAAATCTCAGAGTTTAGTTAGCGTCCAAACAAGTAGATAAGTCATATTAATAAATTGCAATATTTAGGTACTGTGTTGGCGTAGTCGTTGCAGATGGAACTGGAAGTGCAAAACTGATGCTTTGGAACAGGGAAGTAAGGCTAATCGTCGGCAAAAATCCTGAAGAAGTCAAGAATGATTGTGTACGTCTTCCGCGTATTTTAATTTTATTGCAAATTTTATTGCACTTATATAACGAACTTATAATAAGGGACATGTGTCCTTTAAAAAAATATTCACTTCCTTTGCATATTATGTCACGAGGCGGTAATTAATAATTATTATTGACACTTGACAGGGTCAAGAAGGTGGTAGCTCACATTCGAAGGTTCTTGATGAAATTCTTGAGAAAAGGTACCTCTTTAAATTGGCAATTACTGAAAAAACCATTGGTTCGGTGGATCCTGTTTATAGCGTCATTAAGCCATGTGAAGACGAAGGAGTTGTTCAGGAGCATTCATCTCAGACATCTTCGCTTGACAACATGGTATAGTTTACTCAATTTAATATTCATTAGCTGCATTGCATTTTGGTGCTATATGTCCCTATATGCAAGTGTATGATGCCATGTAAAGCATGCTAGAATTCTGTCTAAAGAATATAATTGATGTGGTTTTTTGTTTTCCAATTAGGGTTTCTTCGATGAGATGGGGTGTATTACGGTGTTAGGTGCAAGCCAGGATAATGAATCTGAAGTGAACTGTATCACTGATGTCAACCTATCCAAGGTGTATTTCCATGTACTTTATCCAAATCTTTACGAACTTTGTCATGCATATGGAACATTAGTATTTAATTTTTGCTTATTAAGCGTCTTGCGTGAACCAAGACTGTGACTGAGAGCAATGGCGAGACTGGTTTGATAACTCCCACCAAGGCGATCGAAGCAAACTTTGAGCAAACTGTGTCTGTTATAGAAATATCTCCCAATGCTATCCAGCACTCTACCAACAAAACCTTCAAGCGCGGTGGTGGGAAACGAAAGCTGGAATGAATTGGTGTAGTGGCAGCGGTGGGAAACGACAATCTCTGTTGTGTTCCCGTAGTACTAGATGTTAAGCTCAACTTATATATGTGTGATGTTGTTTGATGTCATGTGTGATTAGGATTATCATGTTAAGTGCTGGGTAGATGTCATGTTTTATGATCTATTCAGTTTAGTATTGTGGTGTGGCATAAATTATGTATTTTCTATTTTAGGTGTGTGCTATTGGGTGTGCAGGTGTTAATCTCGAGGGAGATGTTATTGGTTGGTACACATAGTGCCATTCCCAATCCCTGTACTAGTATCGTTTGCAAATGCTTTTGTGTAATTTCGCATGTTTAATATAAGTCAATTTGTGTTCTGTTGAATTAAGAGGAGGTTATTATATAATTCCAAACATCATAGGCACAAAATATATACTCTAGATAAAAACACGTGGCTTTTAACTTGATTCAACAGATAGTTACAAAGCTACTGAACGAAATTAGCAGAATCTAACATATATTGTATAATATCAGCTCAAGTTCAATATTTCTCGACCAAGGCTTCCACTCTCCTTTCCGTTTTCGATTCCAATTTGAATGTGACAACGTCGCCGCACTTTAGGCTGTAGAGTTCACAGAATGTCTTCCACTCATTCCCAAACTTCCACTGATTATTCTTGCTTCTGCTTTTATGGATTGAGAAGAAGAAAAGCGTTGGGCATTCCTTTGGAGGAGCTGTGATGTTCCACATGGATCCGTCCCCAACTTCAGAGAGGTGTGTGTTGAAGTTGCAAGGGATGTACTGAAAGAGTGAATGCAATGGTTATGCTTTTGCTTAAGTATAAAGGAGTGATGTACTGAAAGAGTGAAAACAATTGTTATACATCTAAACAGGCTTATTTCTGAACCTACCAATCTACTTGCTTTCACTTCGACATCGGTAAGGACCTTCCGGAACTCAACTATTGATATGTACCTAATTTATGAAGCCGATAAAGCATAATTCAGTTTGCATTGTTCACGATATATTTGAACGAAATTCAAAATTGAAACGTTAAGTTAAACATAGTGAGTACTCATTTAAAATAACTCGAAGAAGCTCTTCGTCACTATGAAAGTTTGTAGATGTGAAAGTGAATGCTGCTTGGGTGGATGATCGATCCGTTTGTGTGCTATGTACAGCGTTGTCCGACTGTATCCTACAAGGCATTGTTAGGGTAAATCTACCTCGGATAATGTCCAGTTTACATGTAACCAAAATTGCCATATGAAGCTATTTTTTATCTAAAGATAAATTTTGGAAGAAAATAAATAGAACAAACAATCGTTATTTAAAATTGGGTGTAAGGCACGCGTTGAAATTAAAATAGGATAGAAATCTTTGCAGAAGTACCATTCGACGATTATCTGTACATCACCTACAAAAATCTTTCACTCATCAGGGTTAGGTAAGTTGTGTACCTGTTATGGTTGGATGTAGCGTTGGAGGGTTCCATTCGTTGGGGAAGTAGCGTCAGCGGCTTCAAAGATGAAATATGGGGGAGCGAAGTGAGATCCTCCAGCGATCTACACGTACCAGGCGATAGGTTGAGTGCCAGACGGCGATTAAGTGAGTATTTCCAATCAATTGAGATTAGTTGCAGAGTATCGGCGCTGGGTGGTAGAAGTTTTTGGAGAATATTATATATTAATTTTTTTTATATTAATGGAATTAACACCCTACCCAGTATCCCAGCCCAAACCATCCCAAATACCACCCCTCCCATATTGAAGTCATGATGTTAGCAGTATCTTTGTGTTTGAGTTTGGAGTCAAAAGGTCTAGAAAACACTAAGGGTACACTAAATCAGATTGAGTATGGGCTATCAATAGGGCCCAATATTGCATAAACGAACCAATAGGTAGAAAACAATAAATCCGGACAACAAAAAATAATACCAATGTTAGGGGACCAATAGGGAACCAATGAGTGTAATTAGGGAAATAGTGGGTGGTAAAAGGGGAAAGAGAAAAGAAGAAAAAATGATATTGGGTTTCTATTGTCTCCCTAATGTTGGCTACCAAGACTTTCTCAAAAATAATATACAAGGGTCCAGGGATCAGAAAAAAAAAATGTATAATTGTGAAAGAGAAGTTGTTTTTTATTTTTGTTGTCGGTAAAATGAGAAATTGAGTAAAATATGCGCATATCTAACTAACATGCGAAAATGTATATTGTAGTGAGATCTCTAATATAATTTGAAAGGATATTTTCATGATAATTTTATGTAAATAATAAAAGATCAAATTTAATATTTTGTTTCACTATGAGGTGATTTATTTTCAATTTTTTTTTTGTTTTAAGGGTTTTATATGAAGTACAAAGTATATGATGGAACAAATAACTCGTGCGTTGTTTGTATGGTGTACAAGTTATTTTATTTAAGAATCATCATACAATAAAATATACAAAAATAATAATAAATAGAAATATTGCGTTACTTCCCTAAGTGGTCAAATCACTAATGCTGGATGATAGGCATCAGGTCAGTAAATTAATGAGCAACTCAGGATATCTGCGCGTATCTAAATGTTTCCATTAATGGAGTTTATTTTCAATCTCAATCCCTTGCAAGGAAGGCTTTGACGATGGTTAGAAATAAATATATGAAATAAAAAGAAAAATATTACGTGTGTGTTCGCGAGATTATCTCCTTTCCATGTGAATAACCCCATTTGACATTTTTTAACCCCCGAACTTTTTAAAAGGAAAAATATTACATTGTGTCAGATGCATTACGTACTTACAATTTTCAATGGAGCAGCAAGTGAAAGACACAACAATGGTTGGTACTATACCTAACCAATGCACCTATTTTAGTAGATACAAAATTAATTTCCACTCCATATCTATGTTAAATAAATACAGGTGTGTGGGATATCTATCTCTTTTAATAGGTAGAAGAAGATTGATAGTTCCACACCTTTCACGCTCTAATAACAGTCTTTTTCACCCACCTCACTTCTAGATCCTCTATCCTTTTTTAGTTTGAACTAGGTATATTGGTTAGGTATACACCATGAGTGACATACCACCTTGCAACTTTGAGATCCCCTCCGATATCCCTCCAGAGATCCCCGTTCTTCCCGACGACGTTATGTGCGAGATCTTCGAGAGGTGCAATGGTATAACGATTCAAAATGTCCGCCGCACGTGTAGACACTGGTGCCGAATCATTGGTTCTCACGAGTTTGTGACCAGGCTGAGCAATAGATGGAGTTCTCGCGGCTGTTTCCTCTTTGCTCACTTTGGCTACTCATTCACCTGGACCACGTCACTGGATTGGATTATGAAGCTTGATTCCCGCACCGGCCAAGCGACGGAGTTCACACTGCCGTTTCTCATCAACCATGATGGTTGGTTTGAAGTGCTGGGGTTGAAAATGGTGTTTTCTGCGTTCATTACTGCTGTCTTGGGAGTGAAACGTTTTTGCTGATATGGAACCCATCCACTGGGATGTTTTATGAAGACTATGAGAGTCCTGCATGCACTCTTGCTATTTACACCACCTTCAGAAAGAACTAGGACGTGACTATTCCATGCCCTAGTTACGTTCATGGTCTAGAACCCACTTACGTTACACTAGATGGAGCTGTTTACTGGATCTCCGGCACGGTGGAGGGAATAGGTACTCAAACACAATATATTGCTTCATTCTGCATCATGAGCCTTGGCGTCAGATCCTCATACCCGATGAAGCAGCGGCGCATTGTCATAGCATACTGGCAAAAGATGGGCATATCTACGTCGCGTCCAATGATCACGACGAAGATACCTACCGTTCCGTCATGTGGCGGCTGGATCAGGATGGTGACGATGTGCAGTGGGTTCGTCTTTACGAGCATCATGGCAACGTCTCCACTTAAGTTCTTGCAGTCGTTGCCGACGGAGCACCCATTCATATCATGGAGAAGCATATTGACGTTGAAAACCTGGACGAGCTGAAGTTTACTAATTTTGACATCTCTCGCTATAATGAAGAGGATACCAAAACATCTCTTCATATGCTGAATACGATGGCGACGTCGACATGAGATCTCTGCACGTCTACCAACCTAGCATATATCCAGTTTAAGTGGATCATTTTATGTTAACTATATATGTATGCAGTGTGTTTTACTAGGTAACTACTGGCTAGCTTTGTTAGGGTTATTTAGTCAAGTTTATTATGATAGTGTGTTTATTCAGATATGAACACGTGTTGTCGTCACCTAGTAGTTGAGTCCTAGCTAATATGTTGGTTGTTTCTGTTAAATGACTCCTGAATGTATTGTGTGCATGTTTATCCTATAAGGTAAACATTATGAAGTAGGGAACATATTAATTAAGTGTCTTATGTAATTAACTTTTATGGTTTGTTAAGAGTGTGTTTAGTAATATTATACTAACATTATTGCCTAAATGCTACATATATGTATGCAAATTTAATACTAAATTTTTGATTGATAGGACAAAGTAATCAATTGCAAATAGTTAATTTTTTAAAATGGTTAAAGTCTTTCTATTTTCCACTCATATATCCAAACATTTTTATTTTACTAATTGTAAGCCGATCCCTAAGCAAAACGAACTGTATTAGAAAAGATAGTCTATTTAGGTAAATGTATCGTTATACAAACAAAAATATCTGTCTTATTTAATTTATAACTTATTCATATAAAAAAAAAACATTTTATTGGATGAATTACTCTATTAAGTATCGAAGAAACTCTATTTTAAAATAATAGTACCGATAGTCAAATGCAAATTGGTTGGAAATAACAGTCATACTTAGTCGCGACTAAATAGGGTAGTTTTAATATAGTCAAGAATGAATATATATATTTGATCATATTTTAATTCAGGTTGATAATCTAGGTGCAATTAATTTTACGTAAAGTTTTAATATTAAAATTAGCAAACTACATCCGAATACTCTCCTTAATTGAAAGAGATTGGTAGGGTCAAACGTGATATCTAATTTGTTTATTAAGGTCAACAAAATTTTATAATAATCGTATAACACGACCCCCTAGAGTTATTTAAACATTATTGTGCGGATCTTACAATCATACAATCTTACAATCTCTTATTTTATTAGACAGTAAAATTAATTGATTTTTTTCGGGCTTGAAATTTTATTGTTTAAAATGGTTAAAGTCTTTCTATTTTGCACTCATATATCCAAACGTTTTAATTTTACTAACTGTGAGCCGATCCCTAAGCAAAACAAACTGTATTAGAAAAGATAGTCTATTTAGGTAAATTTATCGTTATACAAATAAAAATATATGTTTTATTTAATTTTTCACTTATTCATATAAAAAGATGTTTCTTATGAAACATTTTATCAGATGAATTATTCTATTAACTATCGAAGAAACTCTATTATAAAATAATAGTATCGATATTCAAATGCAAATTGGTCGGAAATAACAGTTATATTTAGTCGCGACTAAATAGGGTAGTTTTAATATAGTCAAGAAGGAATATATATCTTTGATCATATTTTAATCCAGGGTGATAAGCTAGGTGCAATTTATTTTACCTAAATATTTAATATTAAAATTAGCAAACTACATCCGAATACTCTCCTTATTAATTCAAAGAGATTGGTAGGGTCAAACGTGATACCTAATTTGTTTATTAAGGTCAAAATTTTTTTATAATAATCGTAAAACACGACCCCCTAGAGTTATTTTAACATTATTGTGCGAATCTTACAATCACACATGTAAATTAAATATTAAATACCGATATCTGATAAGATAAAGTAATGAAATATAAATAGTATTAGTTTCTAAAATTATGTAAAGGCCTATTTTATTAACGATGAATTGTTGACTATAATTAGTATTTTAAATTGGTTAAAATAAAAATACTATGCGTTTAATTTAATCACATAGTGAATATATACTATGTTTCAAAAGATTGTCTATTTAGACAGATATATATCTTTACAAATAAAAATATCAGTCTTATTTATTCTATCATTTATTTATAATGAAGGTTTCTCATGAAAGATTTATCGGATGAAACTTTCGTTCAGTTATCGGAGAAACCATATTATATAATAATAGAACCAATTTTCAAATGCATGTCAGTCCAAAATAACCCTCATACTCAAGCTGGCTAAATAGATTAATTATGTCGAAATGGAAGATACATGTTTGATTGTATTTTAAGTGACGATAATAATTTAACTAATATGAATAATTAAGTTTTAAATCATCAAATCCCACTCTAGCTAACTTTATACAACATAATATAGGAATTTAATATAGTACTGTAATCAAATATATGCAAGTACTCAGAATATTTAATGGGGACGAGACATTTAAAATAATGCCTCATATTTAGCTAACTTTATCTGACATAATATAGATATTTAACATTATTCTTGAAGTGTGTATAATGAATAGTTTAAACGTATCGCAATGATGTCATCTTCCGTGCCTATATTAATTAACTCTGAACAGTAAAAGTTGATACATTTTTCCTTTCTATGGAAAGTTGTCCCGAACACTCCTTTTCAAAGCAATATTTGAAAATTTGACTTTTGTGGAAGGTTATAAATACTCTGTAATATTTTTGCCTTTTTAGAGTGAAATGCAAAAACATTTTACTGGTCATTTAAAAGTTTTGTGGATGAATTTTTGAAAATTAGATTTACAGATTATATAGTGGCCATCCATGTGTATATAATGTTCCTTGTACACTGGAGGTTGATCCTTATGCATTACGAAAACAAAATATGCTCTCTCAATACATATATGGGGTGTATATAATATTTGAAACAACGCTACAAAGCTATTCGCGATGCATAGATGCTAAATCACCTAGATCATATTGTCTTGGATACGATGATTATCCACTATGCTTTTATGTTTTTCAATCTAATAATTAATGGTCTAAGGGTGTGATAGTCAATACAAGGTGAAAAAAAATAAACGTAGTTTTACCGAATCTGGAAGCAGGAAGAACAGAGAACTTGCCTTGAGGAATATATACACAAATTCTATGGTAATTAATAAAGATGCATTACCAGTTTTGTTTCCATTATTACTGCATATAATAAAATCACAAGATATACATCTGCCAGTACCCTTTTACACCCAAACAACTTTATGTCAAGTAACTCCAATACCACACTCTAAGCTACTGCAATATTGTAAAATTTTTTATCATCATAGCAAGTCTGAGCATTAAAATGATCATGTGTCCATATCCATAAATGTCAACTTCTGCACCCTTCAGAACCTTCAGACACAGTGCCAAAATGTAGCTCATCATAAGATACCCTAATCATGAAGAATCCAAGTAATAAATGAAGATTTTACAAATCAATATTTTTAATAGCATAATTTTTTAAGGCAAATAAATCTTAATAGAATTTATCACTTCTTTAAAAAGCTTTTGTTATCAAATCCTTTTCGTTTCTGATATATAAGCGTCTATGTCTCCAATCTAAAATGGCATGGAGTAAACTATAACTTAAGGGGTTACATCTTATCCAAAAAATAACTGTTTTTATACACTGAATAACTGCATATTTAACTATTTGGCTAATCTAAATTTAAAAATATAGCGGCAAACTCGCGCTATAACATCCACGGAAGAAGCACATACTTTTTTATCTACACTTTCTTAGTTGACCACAGGTTATGTCAGAGTTGTCGGTAAAGAGGAAATATATAAAAAAAGAAGTAATAACTGCTAGACACGCACTATCAGCCAAATTAGAGCCGATTTTGATCTAAGTTTTTTTAGTAGGCTATGATGATGTACCCTTCACTGTAATGTTTCACCCATGTGCTGAATAAGTAAGAATTCATTTTTTTTACTAATAAGAGATAAAACATTTGTTTATTTGTGTTTGCGGTGGACACAGGGTTTTATTGACTTTATGAAAGTTATGATAGACTTTCCTATATGACCTGAATGTCACATGAAAAATAGGTTCCTCACACCTCTCACCCAATATTACATAACCACACTCACACCATGCTATTCCTCTATCATGTGATTCAGTTTTTATTTCGACTGTTAATTGATAACGTTATGTTCCTTTGCACCATGAACAATCCTTCTCATATAAAACTTCCCCCACCTACTCTCCCAGACAACGTGATACACGAAATCATAAGAAAGGGTGATCCTGAGACCGTGTTGCAATGGAAGTACGTTAGCCCATGGTGGAGGGAGAAGCTAACGAGGGCTGATTTTTGTGCTGAGATGTATGCTAGATGGAAGGGACGATGTCAATATCTCATTGCCCACTTAGGATATATTGGGTTCAAACCAAGAATGGATTGGATCGTCAGGTTGAACGTGGTCACTGGTGACCTGGAGGAGCTGACACTGCCGTTCGATATTCAACCAGGAGGTTGGTTTGGCATTGTGGGCGTTCAGAACGGTAACATGTGCCTAAGATTATCATCAACTGGAAGAAGATCCCAGCTTAACATTTGGAATCCAGCCACAAAAATTCACCGGTACATAGATGATCCTACTCAACATTATTACACCATGTGCAGTTTTATCTACTCATTTGTTTACTATCCTAATTCTCAGAAATACGCTATAGTTCACTTCTATCGAAGAAGTCTGGGAGATGAAATATGTTGGTTAACTATGTTCTCTCCGGAAACACCGCGCTGGGAGTACAACATATTGTGCCCTCCTTATGTTCAGAAACTAGATGGTCACACCGTCTCCCTCGATGGTGTCTGTTATTGGGTGAGTTGGGCCGGAGATATCCTCCAGTATCCAGCCTACATACTGGGATTTTCAATCATTAGTAAGTCATTCTTGACGATAACAATTCCTCCGAAGGTGTACTCAAATGAACATCGCTTAATTATATACGGTGGATCTCTTTGCATGGTGTCTATTTCAAGGGACGAGGTTAACTTTGAGTCAACCTTATGGAAGATTAAGCAAAATGGCTCGAAAGTTTCATGGGAGCGTGTATTCACCATCCGTGGCGATGGATTTCCAGAAATTCCAACGATACAGTGTGAGGAAGGAATTATCCTGCTTCATGCTACCTTTAGAGAAGCTCTCATTTATCACGGTTACCCAGTACTGAGCGAGTTCGATTTTCTCCATTTCAACCCCAACACAAATCAGAAGGTGCTCCTCGAGGAAGAAGGTTACATTGGTCGAGTCGAGATGAAGACAGCAAATCTGTATTCGGAAGGATGTTTTGGTGTTTGAGAACAAATATCGAATATCAGAATTTGTTGGTGATGCAAAGGGAGGCACACATGTATCGTTGAGCTAGCCATGAAGTCAAAGTGCTCTCTCATCTAATCTACTTATTTTATTTAAGATGTTCTGCGTGCAATTATTAGCTTTTATCATGAATATTGCCCATGCATGGCTCCCATAGTAGAAGGTTTGGTTAGTAGTATGTCTATCCTTATTACCACATGTGTATGTGCTCTGTAATGTGTATGACCTTTCCTTGGAACACTTAATGTTTTTTTTTCTAAATTTAGAATTATGAGCGACTCCTTAGAGTAGCAAACGACGATGCAGGAACTCACCTAACTCATACACAACAGATACATGTGATGCGATTAATTGATCATTATACTTCTTATACTGGAATTACTAAACCGAAACTAAGAGTATATCGACGCGATAGAACACAAAAACACTTATCATTAGAGACAAGTTATCAATAATAGCAAATGATCGAGTATTAGAAAAATCACAGTAAACAGCTTCAAGTGTATACTATTAGGAATTTGCAGTTACAATAAATTTTCTCAATAAGCGTCTATTTCCCTCCAGTGGCTTCGTATGTGTTCGTTGTTCACTGCGCTGCATTGAGTAAATTTAATAGTGTAAATATGTCTATAGAAACTGTCCAACTTAAAGCATTGGTGTTAGCTTTATATTCCATAAATATATCAAATCATGTTGTATTCCTGCTAGTTAGTTTTTCGTTTGATGACCTTTTTTGTATAGTTTAAAACCCATATCAAGTTATATACGACATTACAGTATTTTATGATGCGTGTAATTTAAATTTGTCATTTTATAAGTTATTCTCATATATCAATGGAGTATGTTTATCGGTATAATTTTTTTGTTATGCGCTCACGGAAGGTATAATAAATGGAGGGTCTTTTTAACTTAAAACTATTATACTACGTATTGTGCGCAATCATCGGAAAAAAACTGCATATTGCGCGCAATACATCGAGAGCGCGAAAATAAGGTCAATACAAAGTTAACTAATTAGTAATCTGCTATACCATGGACTCAAATGATCTATAAATCGTTACGATAAGACAAGTAATTGAAACTTAAAAAGATCTCCCTCCAAAAATTTGGCTACTATTTCTAAATGCAGAGTTTAAAATGCGAGTTTTGTTTTCAAAGAATACTGGCCTATAATAATGCATATGGATTTATATATTACAAATTTTTGAACATAGAATGTCATATATATGCTATCGAATGCTCCCTGTAATTGTACATCTAGATGTATAAAAAAATTTATTTTCGAACTAACTGGTCCTCACAATTTATTGTAATATTAAAGGATAAGTGCTCACTGTAATTGTACAGCGAAAAAGATTTCTATGAACTTTTAGCGCTCACGATATATTAAAAAACTAGATGAACTAATACTATTTAACAATATAGAATATATATACTTTAAGTGAATATATGTATGGCCTAATTAACAATAATCAAAATATATGGTCAAACATGAAATAGAAAATTACTTAGAAATATAATATGAAATATGTATATATGTTGTGTAAAATTTAAACGTAGGTGAAGTACCGTTGTAGATAATTTATAGATAATTAATCGAGGCAAATGTTAAAAATAAAGATATAAGTTATTAATACTTAGTATCCAACTCTAATATAGCTAATTAACCATAACATCACTACGGATAGGCTTAACTGTTCACGAGTGAGGTGGTTTGAAGTTGATATTTTGAAGTGGAGTGTGGTTGGAGTGTGGTTTCCATTATATTTTGGTTTTCATTTAAACAAGTTCTGTTACCTTCCGCGCATTTGATACGCCTCCGTATAAGGAATTTTATCATTAGCTCTGTAGGCATTGTCGGGCAATACACAACAACTCACAAAACTCCAAGCTTATGCTAGCAGGATCACGAGTGCCCTTAAGAGTACACGATTTCTGACAAAAAAAAACTAAAAAACATAATACATCCTTCTAATGAAGGAATCTGCTTCCAAAATGAAATTCCTTTCAATTTGATAACACGTTTGATTGTTTCTATTCCTGTAAACCAAGCCTCTACAGATGGTTATACTTCACCAAACGTTGCCAGACGAGATCATTATGAAAATCCTTTCCATAGCTGATTCCGTCGTGATAGGTAGAAGCATAACGCTCTCCAAGTTTTGGAACGACGCACTTCAGACTCGAGTTCGTGCTCCGCCATACGATGTCCCAAACACAGAAGCACAGGTCAGCTATTATTCACGCATCGTTTATCCATGCGCAGGACAAAATCGACTCTTTAATACAAATCGTTCCAACAACAGGTACTAGAACCAATGTTGCCTCACCAACTAAACTCAAAGGATCATGATCATTTAATTTGGTTGGTTGCAAAAACGGTGTGTTGTGCATCACCGAAAAAAGCCATGAAGACAATGCGAATATTTTGGTGTACAATATGCTAACGCAGAATGAAAAATTAATTCCCTACCAGCCAATGTGGCATTGGGCAACAAGGTCGTGATGTATGCTTTCACCTACCATCCAATGACCCTTGACTATTGTATTTTCCATGGATTTCAGAAAAATGTCGGAGATAGATTATGGGGATACACCATATATTCCTCCAACACGAAGTAGTGGTCAAGTGTAGTTGCCTGTCGTGGAAATCTGTCTACCATGGACAATAAATATTGTTCCAACTTAGGAACGATTTACTGGATCAAATTTCCCTCCGATCATTCCAATTCAGCAGAGTCCGTGCTTGCATATTCCGTGACGCTTGATCAGTTTAACAATTACATCATACCACACAGACATAGGGGTGGAAAGCATGCCTTGATTAAATTGATTAAATACAAAGGCAACATGTGCCTGGCCAACACCGTCAATGACAATGGAAAGCAGCATACAATAACTCTCTGGACTGTTTCCAGCGTAGTGGATCAAACATTCAGGTGGAAAGCTGCGTTGAAGATCAGCAATCTGAGAAGATACGATAATCATTGCTTCTTCATTGACTCGGATTTAGTGCGTGTCACGGACGATTGCCACAACACTAGCGAAAAACTCGATGCCATTATCTTATCAAGGTTTCAAAGTAATCAACGTTTTGCGAGACATCACATTCTTTGTGGGGGCTGGGGCCATCAAATAGTTGCTTCTACATATCCTGTTTAATGTAATAACCATATATGTCAAAAAGTCTATGTTTAGATAACCACTGTTCAATGTCGACAACTATTTGATTAGATAAAATCCTCTTGTTTATTGATGTTTCTATAAGTTTAAACGATGTTGAAGACTGTATAATTACGTTATCAAATTTAACGTATACATGCAAATCATTATATAAGAAGGTGAACATGCACTAATCCTCATTATTTATACACACACCCGTCTTTATGCCAACATTTGGACAATACATTTAGAAGCTTGCACATTTCAACGACAATGCTTTAGCGAGTTGAGAAATAAGACAAAATAATTAATTTCGTGTACTATATGTCTATGGCCTGCCATATTGTTCTTTTGCACAGTGAATCTGAAACTCACATGTAACACCCGCCATTTACATCTATCAACTTAAAACTCATATGTAACATTGATCAATTACATCAAACCGGCAAAAATTTGGGTATCAAAGCACAAAGGTAATATCAAGGATGAAGATCTACGTTCGATGGCAGGACAACGTTCAAATCTGATGTGGGTTTAGGCAAAGGTTCTTATAATCACTCATTTCATAGCATGGAAAGGAATCGTAGCATAGATGCAGACCAAGTGCATGAGATCCTGTTCAAGAAGAAAAGGAAAGTTACTACACGAAATTATTCAGGTCATTTCTTTTGTTATCTGTTCTATTATAGCTTCCTCCATTCAAATGTTAGGTGTGTTCTTAACTGCCAAATTTCTTTCGTACTTCTAACCTTTGAAAATGGCATGGCAGAAATCGCTGAAACCAGTCAACAACGTAGCAATGTATGCACACACAAAATAGCCAGCTCTGATAATGTAATATTCAGTGGAAGGCAGCCGCTTCTCGAAAATCAACTAGGTATGCACTCGAAAATTACATGTTTTCGTAATATAGCTCACCCTGTCCACATTGCTAAGACTCTATACTGGGGCTATGGTAATTTAATAGTCCAACCTAGGATCCCTGTAGTACATTATAACTACCCGCATTACTTACTAGACAAATGAGCATTTACATTACAGCCTGCATTTCAAGTTATTGGTTGGCAATTAAATCATGAGATTTTCATTAGATTATGCTCATTCCTTACCACACATTATTTGAACACACCTACACTACCTCACTTTAAGTTTTTTTTATGATCGCTTATTGGTGCCTGGCAATTAGCATGTTTGCTTTCTAATTATTCTGCCATGATTTTACGACAGTAAACTCATCAGTCAGCAGCCAAACGTTCCCAACACAATATTATTTGTACTGTGGGAAAGAAAATTTACCAACCCAATTGTTACCTTCTCAATATGTTACAGAAGCAACTGATACTTTTCGATACGCAAAGTCAGGTAATCGATCTATATGTTCATGCCACTCATGAACAATCTATAATGTCTTTTAAAATTTTGAAAATGTTACTCTCGCTCTCAGCTGTTATGCCTACAACATGAGTCAACGTTAGAACTATTCTCATAGACCGTTTCATTCTTTCATATATAATCCTACATTTAACTATGCACATGTAACTTCACAGCACTTCATTGTTCGAGTAATAGACACATTGGATCGGAAAAGGTTGCTAATGAGATAAGAGATACTTTCCCAGGACGGGAAAACCAGAGTAAAGAATCATTAAGGATATGCAATAACTATCAGTATATTGATCCAGGTTACACTTATCATAACAAATGAATATTATGATAGCACATTAGTTTCACTAATTATGTTAACAATCGTACTACATTGCTTCCGTTTCAATTTTCAGCCCTATTTGATACAAGCAAATCAGCTGCAACAAACAGACCACATTGGTACAATGATGAAGAAACTATGGCGAAAGGTAACTTATAACAGTTAACAACTGCGTGTTAAGCAACTTAGTCTGCACAATTTAATGTCTCATCGTTTTCAATTCGTAAATGTATACATGACATATTACACGTTTGAAAGTATTCCACACTGACTTCTGACGAAAAATTTATATTTCATTTTGTAACTTGAGCACTCTTCTTTCTCTAACTTGCACAATTGTTCTGAAATATCATTGGATAGGAAGCTGCTCTATCGAGTAACATTCTGTCTCACCAGGAAAGCTTTTTTTTTTTGCAGCTAATAGTTCAAAAGCGAGTCGAATTCCACGTTCTGAGGTCAATTTTCGTGGTAAGGAAAATTTGGCAAATAAAAAATTAGATAATCAGCATGTTCTTCAGCTAGATGACAATTATCCGTATACATGCTCAGGTTATATCGTGTATCCATGTTTTCCTTCCGTGTTACATCTAATATCTCAGACAACTTTAAGATAACTCATTACTTCGATTCAATTTGCAGTATTGACTGATGTGAATAACTGGCCCGCATTATCGATGGTGGAACAAAGTATCGACGCAAACTCTCTCCCCAAAGGTTGGTACTTGCTTGCATCAATGGAAAATAATAAATAAATTTGAATTTATATACGTCACAGTTATCTATTAATATTACAAATGTAGCGGTAGCTGGGAACAGAAGTCATACACCATTATTTGTTCCTAATTATGGTCATCCCGATGGAGCTATAACTAAACCTGGAGAAATCAGAGGGAGCAATGGGAGTCAGGTTACCCAGTATTGTATGGAAAACACAAGTCTTCAAGGTTTGTAATTCATAGTCTTTTAAAGTCTTTATAGAAAGTTTTACAACACCTATACTGTTATTTTTGTCATCAAAGACGCCAATGTGAGGGAAGTCAATTTTCTGAATTACACACAGATTGCTCAACGCAATTATTGGAACCATTTCATGTCAACCGACGACAACAGATACAAGACACGTTGAAGTGCACGAGATATTGCCCTCGGAGCGACCGGGCTCTTTTGAAACTGGTATTGTGTTGCTTATTACAATTATATTGCTTTTGAAATTACATTGTTGATTAGAGTGGGATTTTTTTAACGGATCATCACACCATGATTGAGTTTTACGGAAGGTACACGACTGGAGGATGCTTACTTCTTTATGGAAGCTTAAATATATTTGCTTAGTCATAATGTAGGTGTGTGCAGTGAGATTTTTCTCAATCCAGAGGATACATGTCCCAATGATAGGCAGACAGAGGGTATGTATTGCTTGAGTCTGAATATTATTACATGTTCATTGTCCGTTAACAAGTCAGCATAATATGTCGTATAAATTCTTGCCTTCTGCATCACAATCGCAGGCTTAGTTTTCCGGGAACATGAAAAAAATGCAAGAAAACAATGAGCCACAACAGGCCCTCACATCAGAAGGCGAGTCTTTATACCATTTTTTTATAAGTGACTGTTCAGACCGATTTCATGCTGATGCAACTAAATAACATCAATATACATATCAATACATGTTATTTGGATTTTGGGAGACCTGCTCATCAGCGCATATATTGTGGAGCTTTATTTTGGTATCAGGAGAGGATAGAAAAACATTTTAATGCAGCAAACCCAAAATACACCTTGTGCTGTAGGCAGGGGCAGGTTCAGTTACCATTTTTGCAGCAAGCACCAGAGCCACTTACTGAGCTCTTCTTTGGACATGGCAGAAAGTCAAAGGAATTCCAGAAAAATACTCGCACATACAATAGTATGTTTGCATTTACTTCTTTTGGTGGAAAGATCCACAGATCCATCAACAAGGGAAGAGCTCCACCAACTTTTATATTGCATGGACAAAATTATCATTTAATGGGGAGTTTACTACCTCCAGATGGAGCAAGCGCTAAGTTTGCCCAACTTTATATTTACGACACTGAGAATGAGGTCGCAAACAGAACATCAGTTGTTAGGTATGTCGTAAACAATATTGAGATATCAATCCTATATAACTTACAGCTGTTTTTTCCTTTATACTCCACCATATATTATGCTAACGAACATTTCTGTTTATTGCAGCTCATCCGATAACGTAAAACAATTAGATACTAACGTCGTATCTGACCTCATAAAAATGCTGGGCACACATAATGTTCTCGCAAAAGTTATAAAGATGGAAGACCCCACTTCTTGAGAAGGAATGACCTTGAGCCCATGGCTAAAGGGTGGTATGACTTTGTGTGTAGATCCATCATGCCAACCACCAACCGTTCAGAGTTAACGGTAGAAAGAGCCGTGCTAATCCACTCCATCATCATTGGAGAAAATATCAATGTGG
>JASCZI010181316.1:120792-139381 GCA_036250425.1 Stylosanthes scabra | reverse complement strand
CTTAAAACATATTTTGATTCTTGCTTTGCTTGAGGACAAGCAAAAGATTAAGTTTGGTGTTGTGATGCGTGTGCATCTTGGGTTGTTTTTAGTCTCAATTTCTCTTGATTTTCTTGATATTCTTAGTAGATTATTGTTATTAATTGATGAATCAAACAAACTTGATATTCTTTGAGTTGTGTTTGTGTTTTTAGATGATTCACTAAGAGTTTTAGGTAACTGAAGACCATTTGAGAGAGATTGAAGAAGAGGGAACAAAGCAAAGAAGAAAAGAGAAAAATTGGCTAAGTGTTGAAGCCCACGTATAACGTGGAGAGCCCACGTCATACGTGGGGATTAAACTCAAAGTGGCAAATTGGACAGAGAGCCCACGTTATACCTGGGACTCTCACGTCATACGTGGGGATTAATTCCCCACAATGCCAAAACAGGCAGTGACTACACGTACTACGTGCATCAGGGACGCCATACGTGAGGCTTGGCGTCACAAGAAGCCAATTAAGACAGAACTCCCACGTTATACGTGAGAGATACACGTTATACGTGGGAGACAAAGCTATGTAACGTCAGATTTTATCAAAGCCAATTCAATCCAAGTTGTTAGACATCAATTCCATCCATTAATCAAGGGCTTAATTGGAAGATTAGAAGATATGATTGATTGAAGATCAAGAGAAGAAGATAAAGCTTTGTAACTATAAAAGATAAGATTAGGATAAGATTAGGATAAAATTAGGATTAGATTAAGATAAGATTAGATTTTGATTTGAATTTAGATTAGGATATATATAAAGAGTGATTTACCACTATGGAAAAACACTTCAGCACAGATTATTTTTCTTAGATCTAGTTTCATTATGCAAGGCTAAACTACTCCATTGTTAAGGGTGAGGAGCTCTGTTCACCCATCATAAGGTAGTCTTTTGTACATTCAATTATCAATTCAATGAGGTATTTTCAGTTATCTTCTATGCATGATTTAAGTTTCCGTTCTTCATCCCAATAGTTTAGAATCACTGAGAGGTGTTTTATACTTGTCTAGGGCTAAGTTAATAAGATTGAGAGATCTATTAGTTTATGCTAGCTGGAAATTAGATCACATAATGATTAGTTCTAACTAGAGATAGTCAAGCTAATTGTTATGCAACTAAAATTCTGTGGGTTAAAATTGGATTAGAACTAGTTTGGATATAGTGACATGTAATCTAATCT
The DNA here is from genome assembly GCA_036250425.1 of Stylosanthes scabra. Lineage (NCBI taxonomy): Eukaryota > Viridiplantae > Streptophyta > Magnoliopsida > Fabales > Fabaceae > Stylosanthes > Stylosanthes scabra. The sequence goes on along the minus strand of JASCZI010181316.1, from coordinate 138,169 downwards.
AGGATCACTTTTGAGACTCATAAGGATTAGAATCTGAGTTAGGGCTTCATCTAATTATTTGATTAATTGACTAAGAGATTAGCTTTTGATTAGGTAATTGGAAACTAAATTACTAAGAGATTAGGATTTAGTTACTCTAGATTCGTTGTGCCTTGATTTATGAAAACCTTAGAATTGTGATTGAATGTATACATTGGCCCTCAAGGGAAAAACATCTCCAAAGCTCTTAACAACTCATTCTACTGATTAATTCCTCAAGTAATATTTCTGCACTTTTTCACTCATTGTTTTTGTGTTCAATCATCACCATTCTCTCAAGTTTTATTCTTGATCTGCTTAATATAACTAAAAGATATTATTGCTTGGTCCTTTATTACTCGTGGGAACGATACCCACTTCACCGTGGTATTACTTGAACGATTCGGTGCACTTGCTGAGATCAGAGCGTATCAGTGTGCCAAACTGTTATTAGTTGCTATGTGTATTACTTGTACTTACTTGTTTGTGCTTGCCGATATTATGTTGTACTTGTTGATGTGTCATAGCTATGTGGTTCAGGTAAGGTTACGCCTTACTCTTTGGGTGCTTGTTCCGTACTGGGAACCTGGCAGTATTGGGTTCTCACTCCGTTGTTGTTGTGGTTTTTCAGATGCAGGTTCTAGTGCTCCTTAGAGAGCTGTTTATGCTGAAGTTGTGCTGGAAGGCGAAAGTTTATATTTTGCCTTTTGTTTAGGATGTAATGTTAGAATAAATCTTTGTACTCTGATGTATCTGAGACATACTGTAACCAACTAAACCTATGTGTTGGATAGTTGTGTATAATGTGGTCTTATCCACATATGGCGGATGCCACCACCCCAACTCGTGTGTTTAAGGACTAATATCGATATGTATGCGTACTTATGTACCGTGTTCTTCTACGAATGAGCGTATCACTTTCTCTTTGATATCTATGCTCGCGAGTTTCCCATTTTCACGCTAATTTCATTGAAAATGACTCTTGTGGCTCCTAGTTAATATATGTTTCTCTCAATTATTACGTACTACTATCATCTTCGACATCTAACAACCTGTAGTGACGTTGACTTAGACTTAAGCTGAGTTGACTTTATTCCAGGGTGTTACAAAAATAGGCTTATTTTTTCATTTTTAATTTTTATACTTGTATACCATATAAAATACGGTGGATGAAAATGGTGGTTGATTTTGGTGTGTACATAGTATTACTCATGTGTTGGGGTTAGGGTCAAGTTGTGATTAGGGTTGCACATGGATCGGATCAGATCCGCAGATCCGCGATGAATATCCGCATCCGATCCGCACAGCCATCGGATCGGATTGGATCCGATCCGCAAAAAAACAAGTACGGATCGCGGATTTCATGTGTTCATCCGCGATCCGCGGATCCGCGGATCCGCACATTAAATAAATAAATATAAATATTAAAATATATATACATGTGATAGTAACATCACACTCCCTCATTTACCCTAGCCGCCAGGAAACAATCCTATTCCTTTTCCCCTCTTACTCTCACTCACAGACAGGAGACACTCACTTCTCCTCTCTCACTCTCGCCGCCGTGCCGTCAACTGCCGTTCCTTAATTTCCTCTCGGCGTTGTCCAAGTCCAGGAATTTCTCATCCATTGTTGACTCGTCGTCTCGCACTACAGTCCTCCTTTTGTCACTGCCGCTGTCTCGCAATCGATGCTCCTCCTCCAGTCATCGTCCTTTGTCGCCGGCTCGCTTCCATTGCTATTTGTATCTGTCTCTCCTCCTTCTTGTTAGATTGCCGCTTATTGTCACTCCTCAATGCCACTTCATCGTCATAGATCAACGCCGCCACCTCGTCTCAGGCCGTCGTCTGTACTCGCCACCGCCTCGCCGTCTCTGCTCGCCGCTGCCTAGATGCTGCCTCTGTCTGTTCATCTTCACATCCTGCCTTTGTTCTGCTATTTATCTTCACGATGTTGATATTCATTCTTCATTCTTCAGTTCCTTTGCCATTAATTTTTGTTTTGATTTTGTTGCTTTTTGAATTTTAATATGTTGTCTTGCTGAAAAATTTATGTTAGTATATTTTTTTCTGGTGTCTTAGGAAGTTGTAATATTAATTTGTTATGATTTTAGATTTACAGATTGATAGTTTGATGAACAAGAATTAAGAAAACAGCTTGTATTTTAATTGAGAAAACATGATGAAAATATTCATGGCTATTTTAAACCATTTTTTTTAATTTTTTCATATTATGCGGATATATCCGCAATCCGATCCGCAATCCGCGGATATATCCGCATTCGGATCGGATCGGATACGAAGGTCAAAATTGCGGATATCGTATCCGATCCGATAAAATTAGTGCGGGTCGGATAAAAAATCTGACATATCTGATCCGATCCGATCCGGGTGCAGCCCTAGTTGTGATGGGTCATATCAACTTCAAATATTAAAAAAATAAAATAAAATATATTATTTCTTTTATTTTCCGGAACTTCAATCGGGTCAAATAAATAATCTTAGTTTAAAATCTAGATGCTGTTATTTTAATCATTTGAAAAAAGAAATAAACTAATTAAATTCCATAAATCAAATTCAGGGAATTAATTAAAATCGGGACAAAAGGAGCTAGGAGGAAATTATATAGTTTGTTGAGACTTTCATCATGTGTTTTTGAAGCATCTGTCGATTCCGGAATTGTTTGTTTGTAACTCTCACGTATTTAGTTTTGTAACAACAGGGTATGGCAAATTGAGAAGAACATTATTGCAAAATGTGCACAAATTTTCCCTTTCATAAATGTCTCATGACAAGGGAACCTGGCCCCTACATGACATATCTTTATTTTTCTTTCCTTTAAATGATATTTGCCAATATTCTATAAACATATATACCTGATCAAAGTTATGAAATTAATGGTTTTCCTTCTATGGATGGATGGTTGGAAGCATAAGGATCCATACCTTTTATAATTTTGATCATAGTTGTTGACTCGTAGCTAAATCAACTTCAAGCCCCACCACTCTCTATTATATATATATATACACGTTAATCTATTTTTTCCAATTACCTCCCATCAAATTATTTATTTTATAATAATTTTATATGAATGAGTGATTTAATTAATTAAGTCCAACTAAATTATTTATTCTATACTAAATAAAATATTATTTCGATATTAAATAGAACTTTTATTAGGTGTTATTTTTTATATTATTTAACATTAAAATAAAATTTTATATAGCATAGAAATAAATGATTTGGTTGACAAAATTTTTTATTTAAATAATATTATTCTTTATTCTATATTAAATAAAAGATTATTTTAAGATCAAATAAAAATTATTTTTGTATTATTGAATATTAAAATGATCTTTTATTTAATATAAAAATAAATAATTTGATTTGTCAAAATAGACATACAAATAATATTACCAAATAATATATTACCAATATATATTGAATTTTTATAGTACATACCTCTAATTCTTAAAATTAATTTGTCATAAATTGAAATTCTGCTTTAAAGTTTAGTGCGTTGGCCAATAAATTATTGCAATGTTGAACCGTTACAATTTTTAAGAAGACGATTAATCTAATTATTTCACCAACTCAGGTTAATTTTATATACATAAACATCCTTATATAGTAGTAGTAAACTAGTAATTATTTATTTTCCCGTCTCACTCTCACTTTGAGACATAATAATGCAATCAATAATTATTATATGAATGTTGTAGATGCACCATTTCCTTCTCACTCAATGAACCTTAAATACATGTTTTTGCTTAATCTTCCCTAACATTTCAATACTTCATGCCATGATATAATTAAGCATGTCAATAAAACGTTATCATTTACACTTTAAAAGCATAGAGCGTTATGGCAAAGTTAACTCCATGCGTACACATACTTAATATAATAAATATAGTTGGCTACATAACATTACTCTATCTATATATACTATTACTCTATCTATATATACTATGACCAACTTGTTGGTTAATTGTGGTTTAATTCATTAGTTACTTTAAATAAGTGTTGAACATTGTATATGAATGCAACTCATCATTCATCTGCACACCATTAGTATTCAACTTAGGCCGATGGATATCATGAAAACAAAAGAAATATCTATAGACTTTATTATTTTTAGTTTTATTTTACTTAATTTACAAAGTATCTGAGGCAGCACCTCTAACAAGAAATTAGTAAAACGCGAATTATTCGTAATTTTAACTTTTTTTCTAATTATTTCCTTATTAAATTCTAAATAAAAAATTTAAATTTTTTAACCAACTCAAAAATTTGAATTTATTTATTTAATTTTTATTTACTTAAATATTGGGAGGATAAAGTATGATTTTATTTAATTATTATTACTGTAGTAAAACTATAGAAGCATTGTGATATTCTTTAATTAATTTTATATATTTTCTAAAATAAAAATTATATTATCTGACCAAGATAAATATTAAAAACTATTTTATATATTTTAAAATTTGAGACAACAAAAGTTTCCAATTTTTAAAATATCGAAAAGTATGATTATTATTACTCTAATAGTCTAATACTCTCTTTGGTTGTGTTGGGCAGTTGTATTTAGTTTAGAATGTATAAAATTCAACTGTGTGGAGACTAAAAAAATAAAATAATTAAAATATCCTCAATATTTAAATATAAAATGTAATAAAATCTTAATTTTCTTCCATTTCATCCCATTTTCTTTCTCCTTCCTGCAGCAAAGGTGAGGGCGGTGAAAAAGAGAAGGAGGTTGTATGTGTGTGAGAAACAAAAAACGTTTGGAAAGTTAGAATTAGGATTATGTATTGTGGTTACTGGTTAGTGAGGGATGAGGTTGGAATTTTAAATGTTATGTGAGGATATTATTGCAATAAAATGTTATTAAAGTTTTGTCTCAGTTTTCACTATCTAAAGGTATTGAAAATTATTAAAATTTTAATAAATTCAGCCAATATCAGTCAACAATTTAAATTAGATGTTCTATTTTTTTATATTTCAGATTTTCTATTTTTAAGTTTTGAATGTTCTATTTCTAAAACAATATAAATTTGGCTGAAATTGCTTTAGGCTTCAGATGTTCACTAGCTTCTATTATGAATGTTTTGTAAACAATAATTTCAAATGTTTTATTTTTTATTTGTTAGAAAATTATTAATTATCTATATTTTTCTAAATTTTAAATATTGAGACTGATATTTTAGTTCTAATCTCCATCCAACGAGCATAATATTTAATTCCAGTTACCGAGTCTCGGTCTGGTCTGAGTCCCTTTCTCCATCCCTTTGTAGTTTATTCTGGTTGACACCTTTTGATAAAACAATCCCACTCTCCGCCTTCCTAACAAAAAAATAAAAAATAGAAGAAAAAAAAAAAGAAGAGAGTTATTGTTACTTGACATTGGTTTCTGCTGCTTCCATCATCTGCTGTGTGCTGTGTTTCTGCAAAAAAGAGAGGAGAGAACTTCACTCTTCACTGGTAAGAATAAGTCACTCTCACGTCACCTTCTCTTTTATTTGTGACTTTCAGAGCCTATTTATTATCATTGAATTGAAATGTGCTTATTTAACTCTTTTAGTTTTAGCTTTTGATGAGCCAAGGAACCAAAGAGAAGATGAATTAAGTTCTTGCATCTTTCTTCATTATTGATTAACTTTGTAATATATTCCTATTCTAAAAAATGTTCCATCTTTTTTTCTTTTTTTTTGTAATATCACTTAGCTTAAAGCAGTTGCAAAATCCGAGAGTGTTTATGGCGGAGGACGTTGATACTTTTTCCAACTTTTGAGTAGAAGAAAAGTACACATACACAATCTTGAAATAACACTTCTTTGTCATAACAAGAAGTGACTTCTAACATTCCATTGTTTCAGCAAATACATTCATTCATGGCTCAAGAGGTACCATCTTCTCTTCTCTCTTTTATCTCCTTTTTATTTATTTATTTTCTTTTAAGAAAGAGCTCAAGACAATAAAATATAACAGATTCTTTATTTTATCTCGAGTTCTCGACTGATGTGTCACAAGGAAGTTCCTTTAATTTTTTATTAGTTATGGTTTGGTTTGGTTTGGTTGATGCAGGAAGAAGGGTGGCCTTTGGGGTTGAGATTCTTGAACTCAGGAATGGGGTTGGTGAGAAATAATAATAATAATAATGGAGATTACGACTCTACTGGATCAGTTTCATTCAGCACTACTATGCTTACTGCTTCTCCTACTCCTTCATCAAAAGATTCTTCCTCAGATCTTGACACTCAGGCGAGTAATCTACTTTCAATCTAAACCCAATAAATTTCTATTAAAAATATATGGTATTTGGGTTTGAGCCTTTGAAGGAGGTGATGTAAAAATTGATCGCTGTAATGCAATGTACTGCTCAGGGTGTCACTGGGGACGCATTCCTGTCCCATGAAATTTCTTCAAAAAAAAAAAAAATTAAAATTCAACATTATATCTAAAAAAATAAAATAATACAACATAATAAAATATAAATAATTAAAAAATATATACTAAAAATTAATAAGTAAAAATATTTTAAATATTTTAAATTGTTCAAAAAATTCAGGATGGGAAGTGGGGATCCCTTGCGTCTCTCCCGAAAGAATTTTGCACCCCATTTTATCTCCATGAGAAAAATTTTTCACATTTGGGTCCTAATTCAGGGCACTATATATGAGGATTTTCGTTCATGAGAAATTTTGACATTCCTAGGACTGCTATATAATCAGTATAATTTTTTCCGACACATAATCTTTTATTAGCATATTTTTATTGGTTAATGTTAAAATAAAAACCAAATACACTAAGGAAATATATGTGTCTGCCAAAATTACTAATCACTGTAAATAAAATTTTCTAGCCATTGACATTTTATGTACAAATATTTATTTGCAAGACATAATAATAACTATTAGGAAATATGTTCAATTCTGTAATTTTTCAATAAATATATCTTTTTTAGTAATTCCTTTAATTTGACTCATATATCAGTTACAAAAACTGAAAAAAGTTATACACAAACAACGACACCATTGGAAATTATATTTTTCAATGAATAAAAAAATATTGAGGATTTTAATTCATTTTTTATTTTATTTTATTTCTAATAAATAAAAAAGCTTTTTTATAATAATAATTTTTACAAAGTAATATATATATACATTTGAATTATTACTCATCTAAATATTAAAAAAAGAAATTAAATGGATAAATAAGATTTTAATTTTATTATTATTATTATTTGAAATTTAATAATATATATAAGGTTTTGTGTTATGACTACCATTTTTTTCCCATGGCTATGCGCCTATGCTAGACTTGGAAAGTATCTACATACTACCATTAGTTAATGCTGCTTGTCTTTTTCCAAAGCTACACATCATCACCTTCCTTTCAACTTGTTTTATTCCCCCATACCTTTTTTTTATTAATTTTTTTTTAACAATGGTGACACATCTCAATTCTTCTGAGTATTACTTATGAGTTATGAACAAAATAATGACTGCTCCAAATACATTGAATTGATGAAGAATGGCCTACCCAACTGATGTGATTCTGATTCTCTTGCACTTCTCATCTGCATACTAATGTTACCTTTCTTCTGGTTATTGATTTCTTTACCTATTCATCTTATTCAATTCCTCAGATCATGCTTTTCTCTCTCTTTCTGCTTTCTGTTTAGAACCATGGCTTTTGATTTTGGACCATGTACACTTGTACAGTACACTCTTCTCAAAACGAACTAGCTCAAAGACCAGCTAGTTTACAAGTTTGACTGGTCAATTTTGTTTCTTACTTTCTTCTCAAATTCAAATAATATCATTAAATTATTTGAATGCATTTTAGGTGTTTCATTAGATATAATAATGCAATAATTTTAGTGGTTGATTTTAACTATAAAATACATATGATTAAAATTAACTATTAAAATTATTAAATTATCATATATATCCTGAGGTAATATTAGATGTACTATTATATGTATCTATATACATCATTTAACAACATATAAAAATATAAACACTAATATAAAATGTGTACAATAATAGTGTATAAATATATACAATGATATAGATAGATTTATTCTGTGTAACACTTGAAATATATCTAGAGTATTAATACTCATGTTAAAAATTCTATTATAGGAAAACAATGTTATCAAGATAAACTTTTGTTAATCAAAAAAAAATTATTAAAATTCTTAATTTTTAAAATTTCTCAGAGTTTTTAAACGCAAAATAATGTAACATACACATTAGTATTTATAATTCTCTTACCAACATATGAAATTTTAGAGTTGAATTTATAGTTGTCAAGATAACATATAAGACTTGAATATTTATATATTCTAAAAAAATGTGAAATTTAAATTCTCTACATTTTTATCTCTTCCTGTGTGTTATATTATTGTTTATCTGTATTTTACAAATATATATATATATATATATATATAACCAATAATACATCAATATAAACACACACAAAAATATAAATACATAGTAAAAAGTCTTCTTAATACAACACCAGCCAACAAGGCTTCTCTGTCCCCTCTCACACGGATGGCTTCAATCTATCCCTCTTTCTCATTTTTCTTCTTGTTTTTACAATGTTAATCGCCATTAATCATCAATTCATTAGCTAAGTAGCACTAGTTACTTAGTTAGGATAGTTAATTGCATATTCTGATTTCAATGTTCTATACTTCTATTCATTTATCACCAATAGATGACGATGAAACTTTTTCTTTTTTTTTTTTTTGGTCCGGCCCTGGCTTTTTCTTGATTCTAATATCTTGTGAATGAGTCCAAAGTAGACATGAATTTGGAAAAGGAAACTACATGTAATGAGGACTGCCATGAATAGAGCTTTCCATATCTATTTAATAATAGCTTGGCTTTAATGGGGCCCATAGCATGGCCTAGCACATCATGGTTTGTGGCAGAACATGATATTCATTTTCATTTTTTAACTGTGATTGTGTTGGTATATTTGTTATTTGTTAGTGACACTGATCAAAAGCAAAGCATGCTTGGTTGAATGTTAAAGTATTCTATCATAATTTATAAAGGTCGGAAGAAACATTATTCATGTGAACAAAAACATCCCTTTCAACAGTTTGGATCAAGGAACAATCATATCAAACCAACCAATACAGAAGACTGTGTATGTAAAAATGGTTGGAAGAAATATTATTGAAAATGGAAAACTTTTTGGATGATTTAGAGCATAGACGAATGCTATTACTCTGAGTTATTATTTATTTTATTCTTAGTTTGGTAATGTTTTAAAATGAAAAATATAGAATCTGTCTCTTTTCTCTATCTCTTTATTTTTGTCTTAATAGAACTTTGTGACTGGGTTTGAATCTAAACTGCTGCCATAGCCATGAACAATAATATTAAAGTGATATCAATTTCAATTTATTTTGGTTATTTTAAACTATACTTTTAAATATTGATGATTAATTGCTAATAAAAAATAATAAATTATGATGGCTTTCTGACATTCCTTATCAAGAAAAAAACTAAAATGACAACATTGTGATAACTAACATCAATTCTCTAAAAGTTGTAAATCTTTGAGGAATTTATGTCAATGATCTTAAAAAGATTAAAAGTTGATATACTGGTGTTTTGGTGGTTTTAGGCGTTAATCTTAGTTATGTATATATTTTATAATGACTAAAATTACTGGAACATCATTATTCTTGGAACGCCTAACAAGTAATAACCTTTTAGTAAATGTCATCATTCATCTGTCCGCATTTTTTTCCTCTTACTTTTCTTGGCTTTGTCTTTTCAGTCAACTGGATCATTGTTCGATGGCAGAAGCATCACACTTGGTAGCCTCATTGGTATCTCAAGCTTTCTTGAACTCTCAAGGAGATCAACAAGGGGAAGAATGGTGGTGGAGCCCTCAAGTAGGGAAGAAAACAAAAGGAATCATCATCACAAGCTGAAGCCATGCCTCTTCTCACTTTGTTCAAGGCTAAGCACTGACGCAGTGGCCAGTAGTGGGAATGATGTTATTGTTCCTTCTCTTGGTCACTACCTTGAAGCTGAGAGAAGAGCAAGAGACACGATTGCTTGCACGACAAGTAACCAAATTAGTGCTACAATTACTCGTCGTCAACGTGGATTAACAGATTAACCTTGTGGAGTTTTCTGATCTGACGCCTTTTCTTTTGTTGTCAAAATTGTCTAAATTGTGTCCTCTTTATAGTTTTGGGAATACTGTTAATGTAAACTCGCTACTTTGTATTTGAAAATAATAAAGTTTTGGTTATTTTTACAAGTTCGACAGAACATTTTTGATATCATAGGTGATACCTAACTTTCAACTCATTTAAGTATTTTTCATTAAAGAGTAGATGGAATCTTGATGAGGAGAAAATACAAAATAGTCATATAGTCTCTTAGCCTTTTGAGGCTTTCTTTTTTTTTTTTTTTTTTTGACAGACTGAAGCTTTCTTAAGCACAAATATATACAGATGATGATTACATAAACTTGTTAAAATTAGGTCAAATAAATATAAGAAAAATATTATACTAGAAATTCATACAATTTTCACCAATAAACAAAAATTCTAAAACTACTAAGCCTAACAGGGGAATTCTAATTTCCATCTAACTTAGAATTATAAAATCTGGGAAATTCTGTGGTGCCACGTGAGTTAGATTATGTTGATTTGTGTTGTTTTAGGCGGAGTAATTGCAAAGTACAAAGATCCATCAAAAGAGAGTGATGGGCAACCTGAAAAAAAGGTTGCTGACCTTTTTGGGCAATAAAAATATTTTTGGACTTTCTTGGGCTTATTATAATGGCCTATAAAAATCAAAAACATTACTGGGCTGATTATATTTAAAAAACTGATTTTTTTAAGCTAGTTCACCATGTACCAAAAAGAGGAAAGATCTAGTTCACAGGCACGTCCAAAAGATTAGGATGTGTTCTATATTTTTGGTTACATAGGATGTAGTTTTTTTCTCCTAAGGCCGAAATAGAGACATACTAACTAACACGGGATAATGGATCCCACAAAAATCAGCCCAAATAACCAGATTCATTTCTTGTAGGGGAGAATCAAAATGCATGTATTGTTAGTGGCAATGATGTGTGCCTCACTAGTAGCCACACCGGGTTCAATCCCAACTAATTGAAGGAAAAATGATGTCTTGTATTAGGGGTGGGGTGGAGTGGGGTAGAGCTATAGGCCCATCTCCAAAAAAAAAATTGCATGTATTGTTCATTAGACTCTAGAATTAAGTTTGCTAGTATTATCACGTCAAAAAAAAAAAGGTTTGCTAGTATTATTATTAGATGGGTACATATTATTTTTAATATCACAATTATGTAAAGATCTAATAGTAATAGTCTCTATGCATGATAAGTGTTCATTTTTCAAAAGTCTAGCATAAATTCTTCATTTTCCAATGAATTGACATATGTCATCACCTTAACGCATTCCATGAATACACCATTAAATTGAGGACCATATAAAAGAATAAGATAATATTTTGATATAAAAATTAAATTTATTAATTTCAAATTAAAATTCTCAACTATTAGATTTATAAGAAAGAATATAAAACTTTAAAAGAAATTTTACCATAAAAAATTTTTGAATTTCAAATATAAAATTTAAAATATTATGTTTTCAAAATGAAAGGAAAATAAAAATTGAAAGAAAATTTTGCTATTAATTAAAATTTTTTATATTTTTATTAAACCTAATAAGTTCATAACTAAGTTTTTATTATCAAGTATAAGTTAGTTAATTGACAAATTGTCTAATTTAATAAGTTGATCAACATAATAGTGATTGCAAAAAGATTTAGCAACATAAAAAAGATTATAGAAAAAAAAAAACAACATTTTTTTAATTTAAATTTTGTAAAAAGAGAAGGTAGAAAACAAGACATAATAATTCTATTATTGATTTTAAATATTTTACTTTTTTTAATAATATCATAAAAAAAATTTAAAAAAATATGTATATCGATTTAACACTTCCGTATGTTGCGGAAAATAGTTTGCTTGTCTTAAAATTGGTGTATAGTTGTAATATGGTGACAGAGGGGCGTTTAAGAATTATATGGATACTGTTAGAAAAGGAACATGCCATTGCCGTTTTCTTGGTTTGATACAAACAGATATGAAAGATTTATTAAAAAAAAAAAGGCTAAGGTCATGTATGAAAATCGATTTTGGCTTTTGATTCACAATATTTTTCATTAAAAAATTAACTTATAAAGTTACTTTTAACACTTAAAAAGATAGTTTACTAATTTTTTCTATATTATAAAATTGATTTAAATCTATAACAATAATTTTAAGTGTATATTTATTTTATTTAATTAAGTCCAATTAAATTATGTATTTTATGTCATGTAAAAAATTATTTAAATATCAAATAAAAATTCATTTCAATGCTACTTTTTATATTATGTAACATTAAAATAATTTTTTATTTAGCATAAAAATAAATAATTTGTTGAACTAACTTGATTTGCCAAAATAGACGTACAAATAGTATTACCGTAATCTGTGTTTGATAAAAAAATATTATACTAATATTAGGAATACACCTAGTTTTTTGTTAGGAGTACAAATGAGAATGAGCAATTGGATGAAAAGCATGCTGCCTCAAATAGCAAGACGGTTATAACAGAAGGACATGTGGCAACCGTTCTTGGAATTAAGGGCTTGAGGAGTAGCACTCGAATGAGAATGAATAGCAAATGGATGGGGAATTACAACACTTAGTGAATTCTGGTATTGCTTCTCCCCTCTGATGTCTAACATTCTTTCTCTCTTCTCTCTGGAAATTCTTCTACCTCTTCTCTGCTGTTTCTGAATTCTTCCCCTTCTTAATTACTCTCTTTTCTTCACTATTCTTCAAGTTGCTGATCATGATGAGCTTGGAGGATTGTTATGTCCTAATCCACTCCACTGTGAATACCTTGTTCATACCACTGTTACATCACTTGTTGCTCTATGAATACCTTGTCCATACCATTGTTTCATTTCTTAATTCTACATTTCATACACACTTGACTATTTCATTGTGAATCCAATATAGACCTTACAGTTGCAGTACCATAGAATTCCATTTGTTACTTTGTTCATAGATTATACTCTATCATTTTCCAATAAAATCAGTTAAATTATTTATTATATTAATTAAAAGACAGTTTAAATGATTTTGTTAAACTTAGTTAGACCAAATATATATACACTTTAAATTATTAAAAATACTAATTTAAAAATATTTTAGCACCCTAAAAACGCCAATAGCATTTTTTTATAACTAAATTTCAAATGAAATCCGCCAGTGGCGAATTCATCTGGCTGCTTATCAACGCACCAATGGCGTTTTGTTCCCAAATGAATTTAAAAAAATTTTGTCATTCTAGGAACGCCACTAGCGGATTTACTTTTGCCCATATTGATTTCATACACCATCACAACATCATACAGGCATACAACACCAATGTTATAACAATATTTAAAAAAATTCACATGTATTAGATGATTCCACCCTTCAAGCTTTTATCGTAGATGTTGAGGTTTCCAACTTCCTTGGCCCTTGAGCAAAACCAGACCTTCACCTTGGTCGATCATGCTAACTGGCTATTAGTGGTAACAAAAATTGTTCGGAAATTAAAGGATAAAATTATAAAATTAAATTATTATATTGATTTTTACAATAATATTAAACATATACATATTTCACCAACTAAGCTCAACAAAAAAAAACAACTACTCTCAGATAAAGAGCTACATCTCCTCCTCTTCTTTCTTCTTCCTGATGCGTTGCCATCGCCGTTGTTGTTACTGCAGCTGTCATCGTTGTCTTCAGCGTTGCTGCCGTTGCCATTGTTGTCGCCGTCTTCTTCTTCTCCTCCTCCTCCTCCTCCTCTATTTTCCTTTCCTCTTCTCTGATACGCTCTTCTTCTTTTTCCTCCTTCTTCGTTGCATTTTTCAAAATTGAAACGGATTTTCTAGAGAAAACGATTTCATTGAAAAACAAAACCGGATTTCGTTGAAAAACATAACCGGATTTCTTTGAAAAACAGAAACAGATTTTTTTGAAAAGGATAATCAGATTTCTTTGTTTTTCTTCAACAAAAAAGAACCGATTTTGAAGGAAAACGAAATGAATTTCGTTGAAAAATAGTTTCGAATTTCTCTAAAAAATAGAAACAAATTTCTTTGAAAAGAAGAATCGAATTTTTTCTCCTCCTCCTCTTTATCGTCATCATTGTCATCATCATCTTCTTCTTTTTGCTCTCTGCATTCTATCATCTTCCCCCTCTTCCTTATCGTCGTTGTGGTCATCGTGATCTCCTCCTTCTTTTTCTTCATCGGTTGAAATTGTTTAATTAGAACTACAATTTTTCATTATAGATTGAATAATCGAACGAAAAAATTAAGAAGTATAAGCAGAAGAAATCAACGAAGGAGGATGAGGAGAGTGACGAAAGGAAGAAGAAAGAGGGAAGAATGAAGAAGAAAGGTATCATTGGGCTTGATTGAAGCTGAGAAGAAGAAAAAAGACATAACTATATTTAACAAAAAAAAAAACGCGTGGATGAAATTAGCTTGGTTAGACTTGATTGGTTAAAATGCTTGATTTGTGTTAGTCATGTAGAATTAGTTTATTTTACATAATCAATCCCAAATGCAATAATACATCTACAATTTTCTTCATTTCAAGTTAAATCAAATTCAAAAATATTTTATTCCAAACACACCAACAATGATTCTTGTATACATATTTTGTTTTTCTAAAATGACCTAAATTGATATTTTAGTCATTTTAAAATTATTTTCGAAAAGTTATTTAAGTAATTTAGAGACTAAATAAAAAGGTATTTTTTAAAAATCAAAATCAAATTTATGATTTTTAATAAATTTTAAAATTTTAGCTAATTTTATAAAAGTAGTTAATCCTTTTTAAAATAATGCTAAAACTAAATAAATATTTTTGTCTTGTAAAATAAATTTAAATCAAAATTTTGGTCTTTTCATGATTAAATTACAATTCATAATAAAATTAAACAATGTTAATATTTATAGACATAATTTTTAATTATTCCTCCGAGGCTCCAACTACGTCCGTGTATGTCTTCTTCCTTCTCCTTAAATTCCAAATCCCTATTCTAATAAGAGCATAGTCTATATTCCATTCTCAATTCACCATATTAGATAATATTAATAATGTTAGTGTTGTTTTGTTAGCTGTAATGTTAGTGCTATTGTTAGTGCTATTGTTAGTTGTTAGAAATGATAAGTAGCCCATATAGTATGGGCTGTTTGTAGTGGATGTTGTAGTTGAGTTTTTAGTAGGCTATAAATAGATGTTGTGTTGTATAGTTACTCATACTAATTGAATACAGTTCAGTTTATTCAATTTTTCTCCTTGGTTTCTAATATGGTATCAGAGTATAGGTTATTATTTTTTGTCAAGTTATGGTTTGAAGCTCTGTTATTCTTTGTTCATTGTTTTTTGGTTATACTCCTCTTCATCCTGTTTTCCAGATTATTCAGGGACCGTAAGATCAGCATCCAGAATCGACGGACCAGATTGTGCCACATCATCCACTCAACTTGTTCTTCTCACCGACCCGACATAACCCGCGCCTTTAGCCGACTCGCTACAAGACCCGATTTGGCGATCCATGACTTGGCCAGTGATGAGTCAGCATCCTAGTCACTGCTGACGTGTTTTCTTCAGCCAATCACCACTTGACATGTGTCAGTTTGTCAGCTGACGTCATTGCTGACATCGACCCTTCCTAAGGTTATTTAGTGTCCTGATTCCGTTTTTGTGCTCCATTTCTTCAAATCTTGTCTCCATTTTGCTGTATCCTCTATTTTTTGGTGGTATTCTTCAATCTTTTCATGGAAAAACAAGATGTTTTTCAACCGATTCCAGTGATTCTAAATGGCTCTAGTTACAGTCATTGGGTTGAGGCCATTTGCGGTTTTCTCAAGGGCCGTAAGTTGTGACGTTATGTTACCGGCAATATTACTTGTCCTATTAAATATGTAGTTGCTGTGACAGATACATCAAAAGATCCCACTACAAAATCTCAAGAAGATGATAAAAGAGTTTGCTAACAGATTAGAAGAATGGGACAATAAAAATCATCAGATTATCACTTGGTTCCGGAATATTTCCATTCCTGGCATTCATCTACAGTTTGGTCATTTTGAAATCGCTAAAGAGGTATGGGACCATCTCGCCAAACGGTACACTATTTCTGACCTTTCTCACCAATATCAACTCCTGAAACAGCTTCATAGCCTTAAACAAGAACAAGGTCAAGCTATTTATGACTTTCTTTCTCATATGGAAATAATTTGGGATCAATTGACTTCTTGTGAACCTGTTCTTAAGGATGCAACTGACGCCAGGTCATATGAGGATTATCGCAATCGCACAAGACTTATTCAATTCCTCATGGAGCTCGCTCACTGATGATTATGAACCTGTATGGGATTCTCTTCTTCATCAAAATCCTTTGCCCAGTCTCGAAGACGCTCTTCCTCATCTATAGTCTGAAGAAACTCGTCTTGGATTGACTCGCTTCAAATCTGATGCTGTATTTGCAATTCCTGACAAAAAGAATAAAATTTGTCGCAACTGTAATCGTTCTAGCCATCTTCTTCCTAACTGTCCTACAGTTGAATGTCACAAATTCCGACAAAAAGGGCATATTGCCACCAGCTGTTCCGTATTGTTTTGTAACTATTTCAAATATTCTGGGCATCTAATTAGTGTTTGTCCTACTCGACTACCTCGTCCAAATCAGTAGAAGCATTCTTTTCGCTCCAACATCTCCAAGACAGTTCCTATTACTGCTGTTGCTGCTGATATCTCTACTCAGAAAACTTCTATTGATTCATCTCTTGTGTCCTTATCTAATATTGAGTCTTTTCTGAAACAACTTCTCTCTATTTCTGGTAATACCTCCGCTGCTTTGTCCACTCCTCCAGGTAACTCAAAATGGTATTTGGATTCTGGTTGCTTTAATCACATGTCACCAATGCATCATTCCTTCTCCTCTATATCTCATGCCACTACAGCACCTCCTGTCCATACTGCTAATGGGTCCCTGATGAAACCCGTTCTGACGATTTATTTTACTGCTTTAATTGATTAATTGTCACCTCTTTACTGCTTAAACACTAGCAAAATAGGTCAAATTGTACTTAGTAGTTCCTTAGGGCTGTAATTGTAATATCTGCTATTTCGACCAATATTTACTGTGTTTTGAACTGTTTCCCGTTCCGCACGATGCCTTGATGTGTGCGCTTAAGTGTTTCAGGATATAACAGGAGGAGTTCGA